>VSMD01040849.1:0-78712 GCA_008750895.1 Mirza zaza
GGTTTCAAACTCCTGACCTTGAGCGATCCTCCCACCTTGGCCTCCCAGAGTGCTAGGATTACAGGCGTGAGCCACTGCGCCCTGCCAGAAGCATGCATTTTATATACCCTTACATGAAACATTTTATTGTTCTATTCTTTTGTATGTGTCAATCTCAATACAGTAGTTATACAGCAGGGGACGTAAGCTCTCCAAAGCTCATTGTAAAACTTTGTGAAAATTTTAATAGAATAAGAAATATAAAATTATTTAATAATGTACAGTACTAATGTAAACGGTATTTCCTCTTCCCATCACTAATCTATGTGCCACATACATATCTGTTTCATGTGGCCACCAATTCATTTATATAACACTTCTCTATTGAGTACTTATTTTGTGTCAAGTCCTGTACACAGTGGGACTAGACATTGGAGAAAATGTGCTTACTCTGGAAAGAATTCACAGTCTGACAAGAGGGACAAGTAAATGCACAGGCAATTGTTATAAACAGGTTAACTCAGCATACTATTGATCCATATAGGAGGAGATACTTAGCCCAAACTTTGAGGATCTGAAAAGCAACATAAGTACTAGGACCTTGAGAATCCATTAAAGTTAGCAAGACAAAAGGAAATGGTAGAGGGAATGGCATTCATAGGGATCTGGAGGTGAGAAATACCATGAGGTTGGAGACTGCAAGTGGTTCTCCAGTTGGAGCTTACTGGGTTAGAGGAGGAGTTGTTAGATATTTGCCTAGAGACATCAGAAAAAAAGGTCACAATTGATATCCCACTGACAAATTGGCAGTAGTTACATGATACACCATTTTAGATAACTTAATTAGTCAGCAACTATCTAACCTGTTTATATTTACTATTATTAATGTCCTTTAGAAAACTAGTCTTAAATACAGTGATTTGAAGTTATTGGCAATTTAAATGAAATATCCTGGCTGTCATCTGGACAGATCACACACTGACTCTGAAAAGCTACACCATTAAAACGAAAGAAACATAATACAGTAGGTTCTAGGAATCTCTCTCTCTTTCTCTCACAGAGACACATACACACACTCAAATTTAGCAGAATCACAGGGTTTTGATCCAGCCATTCCCCTAAAAACTCAATAAACTCCAGTAGATAACTAGACTTTGATGTCTTTTTTATAAAATCTGCAAAAATAGCTTCTATCTGAGAAAAATTTGTATCACATGAGCTCTATCTCATGATGTTCCAGACATAAAACTATTTTTGCCATTGATTACTTTAATTATTAAACACACTAATATGTATTTATTGTATCTACTATGCTAACCTTACTAGTGCTTTATCACTTCTCTTTCTTTCTAAGCAATTAATATAATGAAATACAAATCTTGAAATGTAAGAACGGAGGTGGAAAGTGGATTACATTGAGGTATAACCAAATTTGATTTTATGTTTATCATTTTTGGTAACTACTAAGCATTTATGTTGAACCTAGTTTATGTTATCAATTAGGTTAGCTGACCTCGTTCCCAGGATACATGGAAAATAATTTCAGTTCCTCAGTTCTAGCTGACAGTTTTTTTTTCTTTGCTTTTCATGCTTTTCTCCTTTTACACTCTACTAAGTTTGTCTATTACATCATATCAAGCCTCTATTTTCTCATTTATTTCCCACTGCTCTTTGTGATTTGTGTAAGTCACTTAGGAAAGTTCTTTTGACAAAGACAAACTGCCTACATCTCTTACATAGAAAACTGTTGCATTGTTTTAGGCCATTGAGTGAAAAACACAATTTATTCTTCTACATGTTAAAAATACTATTTCTATCACACCATTCCATTCTAGTTCTTTATTGCTAAACAGCTAGAGGCAATAGAAACTTTCTCACAATTAAGGGAGGAAACATGGAAAGTTGATTTTTATGATTCCTAGTGTCCCTGTGTCTTTGGAGGAAGTAACTCTTTAAGTTCTTGGTTAAAACATCTGTATATTGGCAAGTAAATCTACATAATTTAACATCAGCCATAAAACAGTAGAGTCTTTAGATTTAGATTATAACTGTTTCAGGAATATTTATATATCATTCCATTTAATTTCTACCAATAGCTTATTTGGTACTTCCCATTACATGTTCAATTTTACCAAGGTGGAAACAAAGCAAAGAGAGGTTAATTGACTTGCCCAAGGCCAACACAAAAGCAGGCACCAAGATACTTTGGAAGACTCACAAATTCTTGATGTATTTGGGTGCATGTTGCTCAAAGAACTTCAAACTACTTCTGATCAATTTAGTGTAAAGGTGTAGAAGAGTTTGTTGTTTTAAGACAAAGTTTAAGAGACGATAAAGAGGCCGGGCGCGGTGGCTCATGCCTGTAATCCTAGCACTCTGGGAGGCCGATGCGGGCGGATTGCTAGAGGTCAGGAGTTCGAAACCAGCCTGAGCAAGAGCGAGACCCCGTCTCTACTATAAATAGAAAGAAATTAATTGGCTAACTAATATATATAGAAAAAATTAGCTGTATGCCTGTAGTCCCAGCTACTCGGGAGGCTGAGGCAGCAGGATTGCTTGAGCCCAGGAGTTTGAGGTTGCTGTGAGCTAGGCTGACGCCACGGCACTCACTCTAGCCTGGGCAACAAAGTGAGACTCTGTCTCAAAAAAAAAAAAGAAAAAAGAGACAATAAAGAGGTAAACTAAATCATGTTTTGCCACTCTTTGAAGGAAATTACAAATATCCAAACTTTGTGGTAACGTGAAATTAATTTTACATTTACAAACTCTGTAACCTCAACAGTGTTTATTCTATGACTCACTTCTCATGAAAAATGGGAGAGATACAACAGGGTTTTTGTAAATGTACAAATACATAGCAAAATGTCTGAAAGAAGAAGACTCGTTTATTGAATTTGATATTTTGCCTTTTTTTAAGTGGTTGAATAGTAATGCTGAAAATAATTTCTTACACAAAAAATACCAAATGGTATACATATAAGTTTTAAATATTTATGTAGTTTTATCTTATAAGAAGTTTTAACCTGAAAAGGAAAATCAATCCTAATACGGCTTGTTTTGGATTGATACACAAATATAAAATATACTAAAAATTAATCTTCAAAGTAATCATTTTATTCATTTAGACTTCTGGTGGTAAAATTGTTCCCTGATAAATTATCATCCATATATCTGATATTATAAAAAGACCAAGTATTAGGGGTTTTATTTGATAATATAAAAACTATTATTCGATTTGCTCAAGTAATTTAATTTTATCTTAGTACACAAAATGATTCGTTGTTTATTTTTGTGAAGTATTTTATGTTTCTGCTAAAAATTGTACCATATCACATCTAGTTTGAAAAAGGAGGATCTGTTCGAACTCCCTGATCTTTAGAAATTAGAAATAGTTTACTGTGTTTTTAGTAATGATGAATAATTTTATACAATGGTACCTTCTCAATGATTCTTAATAGAACTATAAATGTATTTTTTTAACTGAAACTTTATTAAAGTCTTGAATTTACCCTTATTGGTATAACAGCCGTTTTAACATTCAACAGCTCCTTGTTCAGTGGCTATATAGAAACACCTAATAATATCTTTTATTTTGTATATATTTTAATAAAAGTTTCCTATACTTCAGAATGTAATGCTATTTATTAATATGCAATCATATATACTAAAAACATCACCCCAAAGGCAGTACTCCAATACATTAAATATTGTACACAAATTTTAAACATTATATATAGTCATCATTTATGGATTTTAAAATGTCTTATGAGAGAAGGAGTTACTTATTCAAATATCATTTATATTTTACTTGCTAGGAATGGAAATGTCTGGAACTTGCAATGTCAACATTATGCCATATAACTTTTAAGAGAGTGATTCTTTCTGTTGTCGAAGATCAATGGGAGCTGGTACCTTGGAAATATATGAGGATCAGGTATGAGAAGCTATTAATACAATTGTTTTACTTTTTGTACATTTTTTCTGATGGTAATTATCTTCCTCAGTTTAAAAATAGCTTGTCATTTAAATTCGTTCTGTTGACTATATATTTTTTTATCATCATATTTATCAATGATTGTTTTCTTCTTTATTTTGGAAGAATTTTTCAACTTTGCTGTCCACATCATTGATTTGATTTCCCACAGAGAAAACACTTTATTTAATCGACTCCTGGTCTGATTTCAATTTCACTATTGCAGTCTTATTTTCTTTGAGTTATTTCTATAATTTATTTGCCTTTCCATGTCACTTTATTGTTTTTATCTTACCTTAATTTTTTCTGACATTTTGATTCCAATTCAGAGATGACGTTGTTTTATATTCTTTAGAAGATAGCAAATATTTTTAAAATATTTATTTTATTTTCCCAGATAATAACTTACTTCTCATCTATTCTTCTTAAAATTTTCATAATGACCTCCCCTTTCCTTTCTTCTGCAATACTATTTATTTGTTTGTTTTCTCATGATTACTTGTTCTGGAATGAGGTGAGCTCAGTCTATGATAGATGTTTGTAAAGAGACAGTATACATGCCATGCCCATGCACAGCCCTGTGGTGTTGACTAAACACCTCTATGAACAAAAGGGCAGACAGTTATGGACAAGCATTGTTCCATTCGTCTATGTGTACTACACATGCAACTACTATAGATTAATGAACATTCAAGGATCTCATACTTGTTTGTATTATAGTTGTATTGAAATTTGACTCTAGATTCATTCTCTTTACTTTTTTCATTTTTTATATTTTATTTTTTAAATGTCCTTTTTATTATTTCAGAATATTATGGAAGTACAAATATTTTGGTTTACATATATTGCCTTTGCACCACCCAAGTAGAAGCTACAAGTATGCCCAACCTCCAGATATTGTGCACTGTACTCATTAGGTGTGAATTTACCCATCCCTTCCTCCCTCCCACCACCTGTCCAATGCCCTATGAATGTTACTCCCATATGTGCACATAAGTGTTGATCAATTAGTGCCAATTTAATGGTGAGTACATGTGGTGTTAGTTTTTCCATTCTTATGATACTTCGCTTAGCAGAATGGGTTCCAGCTCCGTCCAGGATAATACAAAATGTGTTAGTTCACCATTGTTTTTTACGGCTGAGTAGTACTACATGGTATACATATACCACATTTTATTAATTCACTCATGTATTGATGGACACTTGGGTTATTTCCCCATCTTTGCAATTGTGAATTGTGATGCTGTAAACAACAAAGTGCAGATGTCTTTTTTATAGAGTGTCCTTTTTTTCCATCGGGTAAATATCCAGTAGTGGGATTGCTGGATTAAATGGTAGTTCTACTTTGAGGTCTTTAGGTATCTCCATATTAATTTCCATAGCAGTTGTACCAGTTTGTAGTTCCACCAGCATTGTAGAGTGTTCCCATCTCTCTGCAACCACACCAACATTTGTTGCTTTGGAACTTTTTGATAAAAGCCATTCTCACTAGAAATAAGTGATATCTCCTTGTGATTTCGATTTACATTTCCCTAATGATTAGAAATGTTGAGCATTTTTTCATAGTTTTGTTGGTCATTATTCTGTCTTCTTTTTAAAAGTTTCTGTTCATGTCCTTTGCTCACTTTTTAATAGAGTTGTTTGATTTTTTTCTTATTGATTTTCTTGAGTTCTATATAGATTCTATTTATCAGCCCTTTATCAGATGTATAGCACACGAATATTTTCTCACATTCTGTAGGTTTTCTATTTGTTCCAATAATAGTTTCCTCGGCTATGTAGAAGCTTTTTAATTTTATTAGGTCTCATTTATTTATTTTTGTTGTTTTCATGATTGCCTTTGGGGTCTTCTTCATAAATTCTTTGCCTAGGCCAATGTCTATAAGAGTTTTTTCAACATTTTCTTCTAGAATTCTTATGGTTTTGTGTCTTAGGTTTAAGTCTATTATCCATCGTGAGTTGATTTTTGTGAGTGGTAAGAGGTGAAGATCTTGTTTCAGTCTTCTACATGTGACTATCCAATTTTCCCAGCACCATTTATTGAATAGGGATTCTTTTCTTCAGTATGTGTTTTTGGCTACTTTTTCAAAGATCACATGACAATATGAGGATCATTTTCTATCTGAGCTCTTAGTTCCACTCCATTGGTCTAGGTCTCTGTTCCTGTGCTGTACTATGCTGCTTTGGTTACTATAGCCTTGTAGCATAGCTTGTGGTCTGGTAAATTGATGCCTTCTTTTTTTTTTTTTTTTTTTTTTTTTTTGGTTAAGCTTGCTTTTGCTCTATGGGGTCTTCTCTGGTTCCATATGAAATGCAAAACTATTGATCATTATAAATTCAGTCACTCTTCTTGACTCATACTTTCATTAGAACACATTAATTATCAGAAATATTTTTCTGTAATGAAATGCATTTGGCCATTTCTCTTCCTAGACCAATGTGCTAAGTAGAACACACACACGCTCACTCATATGTGTGTGCATGCACATGCACACAAATATCCAGGTAGGTAAAATTTTCTTTGCATTGAACTTTTACTTGACATAGAAGAAATAATATTGATAAATTAGTGTAAGAGTCATTATCTGGTGATTTTATAAATCACAAAAAAATTATCAAAGAGAATTAACAAAGTTTTCTGTTTGGTTTAGATCATGGGTCTAAGCAAGATGTAGTCAATGGGGGTAACGTAAACAATTCTCTAACTTCTTTTGGATTGAGAATGTTGGTGTATTTCAGGCGACAAAACTCTTTTTCTCTGACTATTATCTATCTTCATTCAATTAAGGACTTATTGGTTTTAAAAAAGAAGATAAAGAAGAAGGAGAAGAAAAAGAAAAGGGAAAGAACAGCCTAGCATAATTTAAAAGGTTACATCATGACTATTTTTTTAAATTTTAGAATATTGTAGGGGTACAATGCTTTGGTTACATAAATTGCCTTTGCATTTCCTGAGTCAGAGGTACAAGCATGCCCATTCCCCAGAAAGCACCCATCATAGCCCTTAGGTGTGAATTTACCCATATCTTTTTCCCCCCTCCCACCTGCCCCGACACCAGATGGATGTTACTTCCATATGTCCACATAAATGTTGATTGATGAGTACCAATTTAATGATGAGTACATGTAGTGTTTATTTTTCAATTCTTGTGGTACTTCATTTAAAAGGATGGGCTCCAGCTCCATCCAGAATAATAAAATAGGTAGTTCACAATTTTTTATGACTGAGTAGTACTCCATAGTGTACATATACCACATTTTGTTAATCCACTCATGTATTGATGGACTCTTGGTTTGTTTCCACATCTTTACAGTTGTGAATTGTGCTGCTATAAACATTCAAGTAAAGATGTCTTTACTATAGAATGTCTTTTTTTTTCCCTTTGTGCAGATGCCCAGTAATGGGATTGCTGGATCAAATGGTAGTTCTACTTTTAGTTCTTTGAGGTCTCTCCATATTACTTTCCACAGAGGTTGTACTAGTTTGCAGTCCCACCAGCAGTGTATAAGTGTTCCTATCTCTCTGCATCCACACCAACATTTGTTGTTTTGGGACTTCTTGATAAAAGCTATTCTCACTGGTGTTAAGTGATACTTGATTGTGATTTTGATTTACATTTCCCTGATGGCTAGAGATGTTGAACCATTTTTATAATGTTTGTTGGTCATTAGTCTATCTTCTTTTGAAAATTTTCTCTTTATATCATTTGCCCACTCTTTAATGAGGTGGTTTGATCTTTTTTCTTGCTGAATTCTCTTAGTTCTACGTAGATTATAGTTATCAGTCCTTTACATATATGAACAGAGAAAAATTGAAAGCATTTTCACTTAGAACTGGAACCAGAAAAGTTTGACCTCTATCACTACTTCTATTCAACATAGTGCTGTAAGTCCTAGCCAGAGCAATCAGATAAGAGAAGGAAATCAAGGGCATTCAAGCAGGGAAAGAAGAGATCAAACTGTCTCTCTTTGCTGACAATATGATCTTATAGCTAGAAACCCCTAAAGATTCTGCCAATAGACTACTGAAATTGATAAATTCAGAAAAGTGTCAGGTTACAAAATCAATGTACACAAATTAGTAGCATTCATATATACTAACAACAGTGAAGCTGAGAATCAAATCAAAGACTCAATACCTTTCACAATAGCAACGAAGAAAATAAAATACCTAGGAATAGATTTAACCAAGGAAGTGAAAGTCTTCTATAGGAAGAACTACGAAACAATGAGGAGGGCAAGAACAGAGGATGTAGACAGATGGAAAACCATACCATGCTCATGGATCAGCAAGATCAATATTGTTAAAATGCCTATAATCCCCAAAGTGATCTACAGTTTTAATGCAATCCTTATTAACATACTAGTGTCATTTTTCACAGATCTAGAAAAAATAATTCTGCACTTCATATGGAACCAGAGGATACTCTATAGCCAAAGAAACCTTAAGCAAAAGGACAAATTGGGAGGTATCAATTTACCTGACTTCAAGCTATACTACAAGGCTGTTGTAACCAAAACAGCATCCTATTGGCATAAAAACAGAGACATAGATCAGTGGATCAGAATTAAGAACCCAGATATAAAACCATCCTCATATTGCAGCTGATCTTTGACAAAGCAGACAAAAACACATAGTGGAGAAAAGAATCCCTATTCAATAAATGATGCTGGGAAAATTAGATAGTCACATGTAGAAGATTGAAATAGGATCTACACTTCTCACCACTCACAAAAATCAACTCATAGTAGATAACGGGCTTAAATCTAGGTCATGAAAGTGTAACAATTCTAGAAGAAAATGTTGGAAAAACTCTTGTAGACATTGACCTAGGCAAAGACTTTTTATGAAGAAGACCCCCAAAGCCCCCAATCACAGCAACAACAAAAATAAATAAATAGGACCTGATGACATTAAAAAGCTTCTACACAGTCAAGGAAACTATCGTCAGAGCAAATAGACAACCTACAGAATGGAAAAAGTTATATTTATTACAACTTTAATTATAATTATGCCAAAAGAAGGTAAATCAAAAATTCTCAACCGAATGAATAAGGTCAAATGCTTATAGTACATTCATATAATTAGATATTATGTATCTCTTAAGACCGTATTACTCAGGTAAGTTTATTGAAATAATAAAAGGTTCAAAAATGTGCATATGATTGAATAATATTTTGCTGAGCATTTCTTTGTATTATCATGGTGGAATTGACATAGCTGATATCAGACCAATCCACCTTTTAAGAATAACAGTTAAATGTGTATAATACACAAACATTGTTTTTTTAAAGAGAATATTTTTTCTGAGGTATTCTACGTTTAAGAAGCCACAGTCCCACAGAACAGGAAATTACAATGAAGACAGCTTATATTTAACGCTGATTTTTTTCCACTGGGTCTTTTTCTTCTTCAAAATACAGGACATGAAGATCAACAGAAAACTTTACTGTTGAAATTATGACATTATTTTCAGTTATGGAAACTAATATTACAATTCAAAGTACTGGATCAATCAGGATTTCAGCAGAGGGACAGCAAGAAGATTGCCACAACTCTAGTTTCCATGTGTACTAGACTAGCAAGGCAACAAAGGATAAAGAGATAACAGTGAGTAAACTCTTCCCTTCTGCCAATGTTTTCACCTTGAAGCAAAATACTTTCCTAGAAGCTTTCCGTTAGATAGCATTGCTTGGAATTGTGTCACATGTTCATCATAAATTCAGAAGAGTTTGGGTAATTGAACATGACAGCTAGGAGTGACTGCCATTAAAAAAAATGTAGCTGCTTTCCATTTCCAATTTCAATACAGAAGTTTGTATACAAACAATACTTCCTGATGAGTTTTCTCTTCTCTGCCACTTTTTCATGATTATTTTAGAATATTTGGGGGAGGGGGCATTTGGATTTTGGTTTTGAAAATTCCTTTTACAGTACATAATTGTCATACAATAGAAAAAATGCAGAAATTGGATGTACACTGGTAAGGGAAATTGGGGAAAGGGAATAATTCAGGGATCCTTAAAAACAAATTGCATGCAAGCAGATGCCTAATTTGACACATCAATAGTTTAAACTTTACTGGAGGTAGAATTCTTTTTTGGATTTCAATAAATCGATGATTAATAGCTAGAGCCAAGCAATATATAATATTGAGTTCCAAAATGTTAATGTTGTTCTAAATAGAACATTTGGTTTCTTCTTAAGCCATTACCATCCCCTTGATTTCTTGGAATTCCTGACTCACTATGCATCATGTTCATACTCTAAATAAATGACTCTTGTTCCCGGAGTTAACCATCTGACTGCAGATTGGCATCAATCAGTTTTAAAAAGCAAGACTTGAGAGTACCTGTAAAAAGGTACTTCATCTGTGGAATACATTAGGCAGATATTTCAAAAACACTGTTAAAGGAAAGTACCTTGATAAGCAACATTAATAGAAATATTTCTCTTTTTCCAATCATTTGTAAATATATATGAAAGAGTAATTGTTCTATGTACTATTTATTACCAATTTCATTTGGCATTTGCATATAGATGTGACCTGAGTGATTGATTTAGAGTAGCACTGACTCTATAAAATATCTTCTGGTGAAAAAAGACATTAGTATTGATCTGTTGCTATTTCTATTTCTCCAAAATCTATTTAGAGTGACAGAAAGTGTGTATGTGTTTGTATATGTATGTATTTCATTGTATATGTCATTATATGCCTATCACACAATAAGGGTAAAATAAATTTTTTTAGAAGAATACACTTCACATGGTTGTTATGTTCAGATAATTCCATTTTTATTCTCACATTAGCAATAACAATAAGGAATAAAAAGATGCCAGAGCAGGTAATACATAGCCTAAGAGAAAGAAGATTATTAGAGTGATAATTATATAGTTTAATAAACAGATAACTTGGAATCTTACATTTTGTAAATATCTGTTTAATTTGTAAAATTGTTAGCTTATAAAGTCGTTTTATTAGAGTCTCATGATTCATGTCTTTTTCTGAACTCTCTCTTTATAGCTTCAATATCTTTAAAATAATATGATCGGCTGGTTGCCAGAAAAAAATTTCAAGGAAGAGTTTTGAAGTGAAGGCAGGTAACTAAAATTTATTGATTCTTTTAAAGTTGCAAATGTTAAAAGAGTATTGTCTGTGTAATGTACATAGTTAAACCTATATACCTATGATTTAAAAATAGGTCCTAATTTCCTGCAAAATTACCAGAAATTCTTGTCATCTCTTGGGGTACCCATCTTGAAATATCTCAAAGGACATCCAGGTATTTTTACAATTGAATATCAAGCACATGTCTACTTTATTACTACCAGTTGCCACCTGCCAGGAAAATATGATCATCACAAGGGCACCCTCTAAACAAGACTTCATTATTAACTTTTCGATGGCCTGAACTCTTGGTGTTGCTTTCTTCTAGTTATCTCCTTTTGCATGTTTTGCTGAATACTTTGTGGAAACCATGGCATCTAGACTATGTCATCTATTTTTCTGAACAAGAGCCTTCACTTACCATAGTACCTAAAAGAAAGAGCCTTGCTGTCACCCTGTTGGCCTAATATACTGACATGTCCTAGTACTACTCATCAATGTAGCTAACGTAGGTCTATGATAATGCCCCTAGGTCATGGGGATTTCTTAATAAAACTTCCTTATTGTCACACGTTGTTGAGTAGTCTCAGGGAAAAAAATTCCAATATGGTATAATTATTGTGAGAATTTTAGTTCACAGATACAGTAATTTTATTGAAGGTCACACATGGAAGTAGGTAAGAGTGATTTTTAGCGTTAGTCATTGGGTATGGGTAGAGCCATGGGTCCCTTGAAACAATTTAATCACTAATTTTAATGTCACCTGACCCATTCCTTCATTTGATGGATATATTATTCACCCTCAGATGATCCAGTGGTTTGTAGTCATCTAACTTCACATAAGAAAATCTCAGTTTGTAAGATATATTGAAATGATATCTTAATATTCTTGATATGTTTGTTCAAACTGGTCATATTTCTTAATCTTGCTGATGAAAAGAAACTTTAATTTTGTTACCTCAGTGTTACTAAGTCATTTTCACTATCAAATACTCTACTACGTAATAATTAGCTTTGATTCAAATATATGCTCTTTAAGGTTTCTTCTCAGCTTATTTTCTTCTTTCCTTTCAGCTATAGCTTTTATCTAAGGTCTTAAATGGCTTATATGCCTCAGGGTATTGCACCAGGTGTGCCTGACTGTCCTTACCTAAATTCTAGTTTTCTTCATCTATCCATTGGGCTTTCTTCACAGATCCACTGAAAGGTTTCTAGTTTAATTGTCCCTTTGGATACTTTGCTTATATAACATGCTAAAGCCAATGGTCCCTGTCTGCCTATGTGGCCCTCTCAGCTCAAATGTAGTCCTTTTCACCGTGCTGTTGCTCATAGGCACCCACTCTGGCTTATTCAGGAAAGTTCTTATCCCATGTATATGATACATAGACCATGGGATAGAAAGGGGTTCACTATTTAGTCTGTCTAGACACATTCTGCATAAAGAGAACAATGTGGAAGGGAGAGAAAAAGAGTATCTTTTCATTAGGTAAAATTGACAAGCACTACCTCAGCCAGATAATCAAGGTTAACATTAACAGTTATAAATCATTCTGACAGTATTTACCTATGATATATGATAATAAAATATTTACTTATGTGGTTCTCTTCTCCAAAACACATAATTGCTATCTAATGATGACAAAAACATAAAATGAACCCTAATTAAAAGCCATCATACAACCTTTTAATATTGGAATAATACTAACTCTATTCTATATATATGGCAAACATATTACATTTATTAAAAATAGAAAATTAACATTGTCATTATTAGGCCATCCCAACTTTATACAGATAAGAAAATATTAAGTTAATTTATCTCAAGTCACCTTTTTTTGAGGTTGGGAGAAGATACTAAATTTGTTCCTTAGGAACAATGATAAAATCATGGGTTTTCCAATATTTGAAAGGAAATTTGAAATAGTTAAAATGGAAGAGCCACCAAAAAAGGAGATAGGCCAGTAGAAAATGGTGTTAAAATTTTGGGGGAGGAAATAATTTTAGAGGAAGATGTTTCCAAATAATAAATTTAAGAATAGTGGATTCAATTTTGAGCATTGCTGAATGAATCAGAAGTTTTCTCCTTTTCCTTCTGTAAATTACAACTGTCACAAAGAGAATTAAAGGAAAAACAAAACACTCATTTCCAAGGAAGCTAAACCCATATTTAATTCTCATAATGTGGAATGTGTGTCATGTTTACCAAAGCATCTCAGATCAGGAGAGTCTGTACAGAAAGAAGTGAAGAGAATAAATGTAGGAAGTGGTGGGAGGTCTAGCATCAGAGCTCATAAAGTACTAGCAAAAACAGTTTGTAAAGAAGAGACAGCCTCATCATGAAGGAAAAAAATTGTATATCTTGTTCATGATGGTAGATGTGGGTACTGAAATGAACAAGGTGTATGCAGTTAGGTCCAATGAAGAAACAAGGTGAAGTATAAACAACTTTACGGGTGAACTGCACAAGAGGAAAACAATTTGTGTCAGTGGCAGGACAGATGGAGAGGGTATTTTAATTCCTATCATTTTCCCTCATTCCAAGACTGTCCTACAGGAAATTCTGTAAATAGCTGTTTCAAGAAAGAGTAACTATATATTTGTATAGTTCATATATATATGAACTGCCACAGCTTAATACAAAAACATTATCCTGGCCTTTTATAAAAAGCTATGCTGAAGCAACTGGTCATCATAGGCAAAAAATGAATTTTGATCTGGACATCACACCATGTATACATATTAACTCAAATAAGTCATAAACATAAATGTAAAATATGCAACTATAAAATTAAAAAGAATAAAAAATCACGATCTAGGGGTTTGCAAAGAATTTTAGACTTGATAACAAAAGCAGAATAAAAAAATGGTAAATTAAACCTCATCAAATTAAAACATTTTCTTCTGCATAAGGCCCTGTTGGGAGTTTGAAAAGACAAACTACAGACTAGAAAAAAATATTTATACATCACCTGTCCAACAAGGGTCTAGTATCTAGAACATATAAAAATCTCTCAAAATTCAATAGTAAAACAGACAAAAACCTTAAAGGATCCAATTAGAAAATGGTCAAAAGATACAAAGAGATTTCACTGAAAAGGATACACAGATGGCAAATAACCACAAGAAAGGATATTAAACATCATTAACCATTAGAGAAATGCTAGTTAAAACTAACATATCATTAAACACATACCAGAATCACTAAAACTTAAAAACATAGTCACCATACCAAAGATCAAAAAGTATGAGGTGAAACTAGATCATGCAGACATTGCCCATATGAATGCAAAATGGTAAATCCCTTCTGGAAAACATGCTTGTCAGTTCCTTTTAAAACTAAACACACAATTATCACCCAGCAATTGCACTTGTGGACATTCATCCTAGTGAGCAAAAAAAATTATGCTCACACAAAAATTCGCACATACATGTTCCAGCAGGTTCACTCATAATAGACAAGCTGTGAAACAACCCAGGGTTCTTCAGTGGGTGAACCAGCAAACTAAAGGTAAGAGATTCACATCATGGAATACCATTCAGTAACAAAAAGGAACAAACTTTTGATATATGCAACAATTTGGTTGAATCACAAGGGAATAATGTTGAGTGAAAAAATCATCTCAAAAAGTTGCATACTGTATGATCTCATTTATATAACATCCTTTAAGTGGTCAATCACAGAAACTGAAAACAGATTAGGGGTTCAAATGGTCAGAGATGGGGAGGGGAAAGTTGTGGTTATGAAAGAACAACTGGATCTTTGTGGTTATGGAACTCCTCTGTATTCTCATTTTAGTGGTATAAGAGTCTACATACATGATAAAATTGCATAGACTTAAATACATATGCAAACTCTAAAAATAATTACATTAAAAGTGGAGTAATATGAATAAGATCAATGTGATGTATTAATGCCAATATTATGGTTGTGATAATGTATTAGGTTATGAAGTGCGAAATGTCCAATTTCCTTAAGTATTAATTTTGACAGTTGGTATCTCTGACATTTTACTTTGACGCTTCTTTTTATTTTTTATTGTGAAGGTAAATCCTCATTTTTCAAACACACATTTTAGTTTGTGATTATCTTTCAAATTTTTTTAGAGAAATTTTTGTGAAGCCATGGATAAGTCAAAAATTTGTGTTATTTTCAAATATGAGTTCTGTCATGGAACATGTACAGCGCAGACAGCTCAAAATACCAATGAACTGTTTGGGAAGGATGTGGCTAATGATCACACAGTATGTTGCTGGTTTGAGAAGTTCCATCCTGTTAATTTTAACCTTGAAAATGAGCCACATGGCTGATCTGAGACTAAGGTGGATAATGATGAGCTGAAAGCTATAATGGAAGTGAATCCATCTCAACCTACACATGAATTAGCAGCAAGGTTTGATGTTACTATTCCAACAATATTGGACAATTTGAAATAAGTGGGCAAGGTAAAGAAGCTGGATAGATGGGTACCACATGAATTAAATAAACATCAGAAGAGGAATCATCTCAAAGCTTGCCTTTCTTTGCTGTTACAACATAACAGTGAACCATTTCTACACCGAATTGTTTCATGTGATGAAAAATGGATTCTTTTTGACAATCACAAGCATTCAGCACAATGGTTGGAGAAAGATGAAGTGCCAAAAACACAGTCCAAAACCAAATATTCATCCAAAAAAAGCTTATGGTGTCTGTGTAGTGGTCCCCTGCTGGTATTATCCACTACAGCTTTATGAAACCTGGTCAATCCATTACAGCAGATGTCCACTACAATAAATTGGATGAAATTATTAAGGTGCTTCTGATTGAGCAGCCAAGACTGGTCAATAGAGACAGGCCAATCCTCTTGCAAGACCACTGTCACACACACATACACAAAAAAAGCAGTGCTGCTCAAACTAGCTAGACTTGGAAACTCTCTGTTATCCACCATATTCACCAACTACCACAACTTTCAGGCTTTGGACTCCTTCTTGCAAGGAAAAATATTCAATTCTCAACAAGCTGTGGAAAATGCCTTTCACTATTTCATTGCCACTGGCTCTCCAGGTTTCTTTACTGCTGGCATAAACAAGCTACCACTAAGTTGGTAAAACTGTGTCAATAGGGTAGGTACATATTTTGATAAATTGTACTGCTTCTTTTTTGAGATAGAATAAACTAAACTTTTGATTTGAAATCAGACATTTCATATTTAATGACCTAATAAGATAATTTTGCAAGATGGTATTTGAGGGAAACTTGGCAAGGGTATGTAGGGTCTCTCTGTATTATTTATTACAACTGCTTGTGAATTTATAATTATCTCCCAATTAATTGTATACATATGTATACTTCTGTATTTGTGTGTGTATATGTATATACACAAATACATTTTTATATGTAAAATACTTATTTTGTAAAAATATTTATTTTGTATACATGGATATCTTATATCTTATTTTATATATATACACACAGACACGCACATGCACACACACACACACACACTATCTTCATGGAATATAAGCATTTGTGTTGTAGACAGTATAGAAAGCTATAGGAACAAACAACAGAGCAGAGTTAACTTAGAGGTAAAATGAGAATTGGTACTTCAAGTAGCATGATGAATTTTGAATTTTGGACCTGCAGCATGTAGCAAATGTAGAAGAGTGCTAAATTAGGCTAAGGGTGTTAGCACATGTGGTATCCTGACAGAAAAAAACAATAAATCTTTTTTATAGAAGACACTATTTTAATTTAGCTTACCTCATTTTTCATAAATCAACCTAATCTGAACTCTTCATCAAAGAACATAAAAAACACAAAAACTCCCAAAATAAGTATGAGTCAGTTTATTACACAGAATTAAGAAAACTGCCAGGTGGCCAGGCTAAAAATACAACAGTAGAGGCCATAAGAACAGAGTGTAGACATAAGTGGTTGCACACTGTAAATGAAATAAGGATTACAGTTGGGTCCAAGGAAGTTAAATTTGTACTAGAAAAAAAAATCAGATGAATACTTCAGAGTAACTATATTTTATTACATAAACTGCCCAGTTTTCAACCCAAAATTACTGAACATAAAAGAATAAACCAAAAATCTGTGACTCATACTCACATAAATAGGTAGATAATTAATAGAAACTATCTTCAGTATTTCTGTACTTTGGATTTAGCAGAGAAAACCTTCAAAGTTGTTATTAGAAACATGTTTTAAAATTAAGAATAAAACATGTTGTTTGTGTTAATAAATACAAAATTTCTTGAGAAAAAAATGAAACCTATTAATAATGAGAATCCTAGAGTTTAAAAATTCAATAACTGAAATAAAAACTTCACTAGATAGACTCAAGAGAATGTGTCCAAGGAAATAATTAATAAATGTTAAGATAGACTGATAAAAACTATCCAACCTAAAAAACAGATAAAAAAGAAAATTGTTAAAAATAGAGTCACAGAAACTGGAGGGAAAATACCAAGCAGTGTAACATATGAAAATGGAATTTTAGAGGAGAGCAGGGAAGAAAGGGATATAAAATGCATTAAAAGAAATACTAGAGATTCTGTTATACACAATGAGTAAGTTCTGGAGATCCAATACGGAGCAATGTCAATATATGTTCTCACCACAAAACAAAAAAAAGCAAACAAAAGACATGGTAATCATGTGAAGTGATATATATGTTAATTAGCCTAATTGTGGTGATTATTTTATAATGTATATGTCTACCAAAATATCAAGTAGTAAACTTTATATAAAATTTTATTTTTCAATTATACCTCAATAAAGTTAAATAAATACTTCTGAAAAAATCCTGAAAAACAAACAAACAAAAAATAATTGGTCCTAACTTCCCAATAGGAGGAATGGAATTTCTTTTGATCCAAAGCCATCCAGCCTTCTTGTCAAAATTTTTAAAAAGTAAGTAAACAAAACATAGTCAAGGGGTTGGGGTTTTATGTGAATGAACAGGAAGTGCTGAAAAGACAGTTAGATACAGGAGACAAATTGCTAGAACATTAAAGAAATACATAGGAAGGTCATAATTCAGAGACATAGAACCACTTGAAAGACAAGGATTCAATCATAAGATTATAGAACATTCCATTCCTCTCTACCCTGCCACCACACTAGGTCCCCAATATAATACCAGAGGATTACTGCTCAAAGAGATGTGAGTCACAGACTCTTTGTGTAGATGTAATTAAGGAAGTTCAAAGTCATGAGAAAAGGAAAAACACAGGGGCACCAGAACAATATAAAGCCTTGGGCAGCTATAGCTACACAAACATGAAGCACAGCTTGACTTCTAGCCATATTAACATATAATACACATATACACATAATAAGGAATGATTTGGTTCATTTCTTATTATCTGATTCAACATGTCCAGCTTTAAGCAAAAATTACAAGATAGCCAAAAGTCAAGAAAACACACAATATGAAGAAACAGTCTAAGTATTAAAACTAGTTTCAGATTTGACACAGAAGTATCATACAGGGAGTTGAATTTGACTCTGATTTATATATTAAGAGAAGTAATAGGAAAAGGAAACCTCATACAAAAACAGATGGGCAGTGTAAATAGAGAGAGAAAAACTCTGAAAAAGAACCAAAAGAAATACTAGAACTTAAAAACATTGTAACAGAATTAAAGTATACTTTAACAGCTGTATCAGTTGACTTGATACAAATAACAAAAGAACTAATGATGCTGAAGTTGTAAAATATTTTTATAACAGATTAGATTTACAGAAACATTACAGAGAAGATACAGAGATTTTTGTGAACCCTAATTCCTCCTATTGTAAACATTCTACAGTACTATATGGTATACTTTCTCAATTAATGAACCATCATTGATATGTTATTATTAATTAAAGTACATAACTTATTTAGATTTTCTTAGTTTTTCTCTACTGTCTTTTTTGTGTTCCAGTATTGCACCCAGGATATTCCATTACATTTATTTGTTGGTGTGACGGTTCTTCCACCTTTCCTTGTTTCAATAACCGTAACTATTTTAAGGAGTCTTGAACAAGCATTTTGTTGAATGCCTCTCAAGAAGTATTTGCCTGATGTTTTTCTCATGATTAGACTTGGGAATTTGTTTTGGAGAGAAAAGCTACATAGGTAAACTGTCATTTACATTATATAATATCAAATGTGTATACTATCAATATTTCTTATAATTGTTAGTGTTAATTTTGATGACCTGGCTGAGGTAGTGTTTGTCAGATACCTGCACTGTAGTTATTAATGTTTTTTTTCTCTCTTTCTTCATACTTTACTCATTGAAATAATAAATTAATGAGAGCCATTACGGATGGAATATATACCTACATTATTGGGAATTATTCTGCATGGGAGATTATTTTTCCAGATTATTTATTAAATTGTTTCTTTATATCAGTGTGAACTCATGAATATTTATTTGGAATATTGGGTCATAATCCAATACTACTTGTTTTATTTTCTTGCTCCAATTTACACAAGTTTGACTATTCAGTGTTATTTTAATTCCTTTTTCCCTTTGGAATACCTTTTTCATTTGGTGAGGAATTTTTTTAACTTTTTTTTTTTTAATTTCTGGTGCTATAAGATATTCTAGGCTTATATATATTCCCTGCCCAGGTACTAGAATCAGCCATTGCTTCAAGGAGCTCTGGTTTCTTTTAAGGGATAATGGTATTAGAAACCAAGATCCTGGTACTAGGAGTACTTTTTGCTTTTGGCATTATTTTTTTCAGACTCCTCACCTGAAACTATAGTCTGAATGTTTGTATCCCTCCAAACTTCATATGTTGAGATCAAATCACCAAGGAGATGATATTAAGAGGTGGGTCCTTTTGGGAGTATATTAGGTCTTGAAGACAGAGCCGTCATGAATGGGATTAGTCCCTTATAAAAGCAACCCCAGAGAGCTTCCTTCCCCATCGACCCTGTGAGTACCACAGCCACTCATTCTCTGGTTTCGCAGTCTATGAACCAGAAATCTCTAACCAGACACCAAATATCCCAGCACCTTGACCTTGGACCTCCTAGTCCCCAGAACAGTGACAAATAAATTTCTGTTATTTATAAGCTACTCAGTTTATGGTATTTTGTTATAGAGCCTGGACATACTAACAAAGACACTAAAAATATGTATATACTAATCCAGGTATATATATATATATATATATATATATATATATATACACACACACATATTCATAAATATATTATTAGTAACCATGTGTACTTGTATTCAGTCAAAAATGAGTTCATACTGCTATCTCTGAATCTTATGAACTACACATAGATCATTTTAGCCTTCTCTGTTTGTGTACTTCACTCCAGCAGTGAGAAACCTGGCTCCCAACATCTTACATTCATTGACTTATTTAAGTTCCAGTATACACATATAGCAATACTAGAATTGTTAAGCCACATCCCAATGGGAAACAGCTTTGTCAATTACAGTGTTTATGTTCAGTTCATTTTATCTTTAGTATTACAGGTTCTGCTTATTTCCAAAGTTACTTAGTTTATCATCTTTTCCTCCCAGCCAATTCAATTTTATTGATCTTTTCAAAGAACCAGGTTTGGATTTGATGCTTTTTTGTCTATTGTTTTTTTTTTTTTTTCTATTGGATTAGCCAGCAGGAGAATAAAATGGTTAGTTGTGAGCACAAGATCAGTTTGTAATAACATTAACAGTTAGTTGTAAGCATAAGATTGGTTTTCATATATTAGGGACTGTGTTTTTCTTCCTTCTCATTCACAGGTTATACATAGAATGTCAATCAGTATCACAGACACTGTGATACAACATACATTGATACAGTGAAGGCACAGAGAAGTCATCTATTTTATTGGTGCATAGCAAAGAGAGTAAGTAAATTTCTTGAAAATTATAATTGCAGAAGTCATGAAGTAAAGGAGGTGTATATAAGGATGGAAGGGAAAATATGGAATGGTGGAAGCAAGAGCATTGCAGGGAGACTGTGAATAATTTGGCACATTCATAAAACTTCAAGTCATTCAGAATATCAGTAACATATAGTGTGAAAAAGAGTATAGTTTATTTTAGTTTGCCAAAAACCAGACGGTGATCCTTTATATACTATGCCAAGAAATTTGATCTTCCTTCCATATGGAGCTTTCTCTTGTGGTTTTTAAGTTGAAATCTATTGTATTATAACTTGTGGATTAGAAAATATATCAGATGGAGTAGGCTGGAACAAATTGATTAAGGGTGATAAATATATATGCAATATAATTGAATTGTTGAAATTTTCCCCCTTTCTCAAAGTGTTTATGATACTTCAGTCTGAATATTGTGATTATTCTTTCATTATACACTGCTCTGTAAATTTTCTAAAATGGTATCTCAATGAAAGTTTTTTCTCCCTGATCCATTTTTTATAGCTTTCCAGACAGGGGCCATCAGTTTTTTTCCCTATTTTTGCCCACTGAAGTGTTAGCTATATAGAAGTAGGCACAAAATTAATATATTTTTATTGATCATTGAGTCATGGAACAGACAAGATTTGGGGCAGTAAATTTGTATTGACATGTATTTTAATAAATTTTGTTATTCATACTAACACAAAAAGTTTATATTATTTTTAAAATTCCCTGATGTTGAAATTAGCCTTGACCTTTAAATGTTAAAATTAAAACTAAGGAATTAATACTTATCATTTCATTTTAATTATAATAAAATGACAAATAATAAATTGCAGCATTGCATAGCAAACAGATGATATCTTCCTGACCCTTTTAATCTAACTCTTCCAACATGTACCTGTTTGTTATCTTCTTAGTTTCATAAGGTTTGCATATTATTGAATATCAAGCCAGTATTCAAAACAATAATAGGTTAACAAAAGACAATATAGTTGATTTTGGCTTAGGGTATTATATATCCATAAATTACTAAATAAGTGATAAACCACTGGCCTATGACCTTGGGGTTTTTGTTTTATTTTCAAGTCAGGCTATAGCTGTCTACCAGTGGGTAATACTTTTAATCTCTATGCTCCTTAAATAACATACCTATAACAGAAAGGGTCTAAACTAGATAACTTTTCAGTTTTCTTTTTATGTGAATATTCAAAGATAAGTTAAATGCATGAGAACAAGAACCATTTTTTGTCACTGTGATAAGAGATTAGTGATCTTTTAACACTGCTGTCCCCAACCTCTAGGTGGCAGACCAGTACTGTTAGGGACTGGGACACAGAGCTCTGCTGCCCCCTTCCATCCCTGGAAAATTAGTCATGAAACTTAGAAAGGGGCATTGAGGGCCACAGAGCAGGAGGTAAGTGAAACTTTATGTGTATTTTCAGCAGCTCCCCATCTCTGGCATCAACATCTAAGCTGCAAGTCCCTACCTCACCCCTCACCCATCCATGGAAAAATTGTCTTTCATGAAACCAGTCCCTGGTGCCAAAAAGTTTGGGTACCACTGTTTCTTGGCCAATTTTAATACATGTCATTTTAAGACACATTTAATTGATAGATTTGTACTATTGCCTAGCTTTATAATGTTGGATGAAATGCAAATATTGAGATTAAATGTTTTCCTGTACCTGAATTAATTGATAGTCTAATTTCTCAACTTGTCTCAAGTCCATTATCCATATATCTGATCAAAACAATGAGTGACTACATGATAGAAGAACCAGAGTGTATTAACAGATCTAAGTATTTTTTTCATAAAATCTTCTCCAAAAGTTATTGGTTGATTCTTATGGAAGATCCAATGTTAGATGAAGTGTAAAACTGGTAAGAAAATAGCAAAAAAAGAATTATAAATAGTTAAGAAAATAAAAGAGTAAAATAGTTTTTGTAATTACATACAGATGAATTTGCATTAGGGAGTTAATTTCATTAAAATAAAAGAAGCTTAATTTTCTTCTCAGAGTGGGTAGAAAAATTAAAGCAGTCACACTTGCTCTACAAGTGTTGGGAATATCTTCTGAGATAGTACTGCAGTACTACTATGAGTTGATACTGATGCTCTCAGAAAAACTAAAAAGTTGTTATGATTAAGGCAAGATGAGAATGGAAATAGAGTGATAAGGGAGTCTTGCTCTCTCACTCTTTTCCCTACCTCTCCCTTAACAGAATAGTTTATATTACCACCTGCCACTGATTGACTCTCCCAAACATCAGGCAACAAACTGTGGGAGAGAGTTGAAGTCCTGTCATTTGTAAACTGATCAAAAGAAAAGAGTGAATTAATAATAATTAACAGTGTTGTCTCTAATCTTAGACCAATTTTAGGATAATTTTCATAGTAATGGAGGTCTGTTTTTCCATCCTACTAATTTTGCATTTCATAATTGACAAAAATCCTATTATAATTTGAGGGAACCATCCTGCCCTCCATGCAGAATTGCCATTGATTCCAACTTCACCTCCCAGTTTGGTACCAAGAGCCAGACCTAAGCCAATAGTACATCCATGTTTCTGCTTCAGGGACTGGTGCATGATCTAGTTTGGGCCACCAACTGTCAGACCCATCATTTCACTGAAACTTTTGGTAAAGCAAAATCTCTTTTCCACATGGATTGCTGGAAAAGCAGGATATAGATTGGAACAGCTTCAGCCAACTTCCTCCAGGAGATGGCAATAAGTTGTCTATAGAGTGAAGAAAATAGAGAAGTAAATAGCCCAGCTACTCTTGGACTTTTCACTTCAAAAAGAAAATAAACTTTCTTTCCATAAACCAATTCCAGTAGGATAGTCCTATTGTCTTTCAAATACAAATTTGTCACTAGCACTTTTTAAATCACCGATATTTAAAATTTCATATATCTGTTCTTATTGTGTATTTCTTTCATCTAATTGATCTTTCTTCGATTGTGTTAATTATTGTCAAAGGTGTAAATTTTCCAAGGGCTTTGTTACTGAGCACATACAAAAATAATATCCACAGGCATACAGTATATGGTTACTGACAGATTTTCATATATTTTTTAACTCATTTGGCTTATAATATATAGTATATCATCAATTAAATTATACAACTTCAAGCAGTAATTATAAATATCTGATAATGTTCAGGAAATAAATTGGTTTCCTAGCAGATTTAAGTTTTCTTGTAATTAGTATAATTTGAAATTTACCATTCTATTCTAAGGAGTATTCTAAATTCAATTTTTTATTTCTGAAATATATGAACTGGTTTTGTAGGATTTTACTTTTATGTAGAGGAATACTGAAAAAAAAAGAAGAAAGAAAATGCATACAACATAACTGGTGAAATATTAACTAAGTACATAATCTCCAGAGGAAAAACTCTGATTGATTTTTTCTGACTTGAAAAATAACACTTTTATTATAATATAGCAGAAATTGAGCTACAACTAATTTTATTAAAAGTTCCAGTTACAGAGAACCTTTATTTAGCATTAAACTTGAAATAGTATTTTAATCCTGCTGAGGAAAGATTTTACTCATATTATAACTGCTGTAGGTGTTTCAGCTTCAAAGAAAAACACATCCTCCTCTACACCCCCATCATGGTCTTTTCCTTGGGATAGGAAGAAACTGACACACTTATGGAAAGAATAGCTATAAGCTGTTACTGAGTAACCTAAGGTTAAAGAAGCCAGTGCTAGACAAATTCCTATTATATACACTCTCCAAAAATATGTATAAAGGCAAAAGATTATTCATGGTCCTCATCGCAAGAAGATAAAGGAGGTAAAGCTGAGGAAGCAGAGGTCTTTGAATACAGTTTCAGTTAAATGATGAAGCAGAAGTAAGTCTTTGAATCATGTCAATAAGCTTGAAATGCCAAAGACATGGAATATAAATAATTCACTTAGATGACTAGAAACCCCAAATGTATGAATTATGTTTTCTTTTTCCTCATGTATTATATCTTAAAATCTTAGTTTTCATACAGCAGGAGTACCTAAGTTTCTTGCTAAAAACTCTGATTTGTGGTCTGTTGGGAATCTGGTGACTCAGTATCTCTGGGGGTGGAGGAACCTGACTTATTGTTACATACTGTAAAGAAATTCTTATTATATTAACTTAGATCTACGAAATGACTGAGTCAGTCAGCTGTATTGCTCCAGCTTTGGACCAACTTTACCTTCAACTTTTGTACAGCTCACACTCTCAAAACCTGATACTCATGATCTATCTTTTAGAAACCAAACTTGGTACTTTGAATATCAACTGATGAAAATGAAAAGTTATTACACAATGGTATAGCTTATTAACCAAAAATTCTCCTCCAATAACAACAGTTTTGTCTTTGAATGTATCGAAATACATTCAATATGTACTTGAATATACCTTTTTATTTCTCCCTTATTTAGTAAAACAATGAAAAAGAAAAATGAAAACTGATATTTGAGAAAAACGCTGTAGTTGAAATAATAATTTTATTTTATTTATTTATTTATTTTTAAATGATTAAATGTATTTATATCTGCAAAGCACCTGCCTAATAATAACTGGCACTAAAGTGTTTTTTTTTCCTCCTTTTATTTCATCGTATTATGGGGGTACAAATATTGTTAGGGTTACATATATTGCCCCTGCCACCAACCCCACCCCCACCCCACCGTGCCAGAGCTTCAAGTGTGCCCAACCTCCAGGTGGTGCACACCACACCCATTACGTAAGTATACACCCTTCCCCTCCTCCCCCCTCCCACCTGCCCACTACCCAATAAAAGTTTTGTTTTATTTATTTCACATTTTGGTTACATTGTATATCTTTGTCTCTCCCTAAGAAGGGTTAGAGGTATTCCCTTCCCCTCTACAATGCTCACCACCTCCCTAAGATGTGGATCCCCCCAATCCCTGGTGTACATTACCACCATTTGAGCACCATAGTTTTAGTCAGTCAGTACCAATTTGATGGCGAGTAGATGAGGAGCCCATTTTCCAGATTTTGTGTCGTCTCACTTTGGATAATGGGCTTAAACTTAATCCAGGATAGCATAAACCGTGCTAGCTCACTGTCGTTTCTTAGAATTGAGTAATATTCCATCGTGAGCATATACCAAATTTTAATAATCCACTCATGAGTTGACGGGCACTTGGGTTGTTTCCATGACTGTGCAATCGTGAATTGTGCTGCCAATAAACATTCCGGTGCAGATGTCTTTGTAATAGAATGTCTTATGCTCTTTGGGGTAGATGCCCAACAATGCTATTGCTGGGTCAAATGGTATTTCTATTTATAGCTGTTTGAGGTATCCCCAAATTCTTTTCCACAAAGGTTGCACTAATTTGCAGTCCCATCAGCAGTGTAAGAGTGTGCCTGTCTCTCCAATCCTCGCCAGTATTTGTTGTTTTGGGTTTTCTTGATATAGCCCATTCTCACTGGGGTTAGGTGGTATCTCATTGTGGTTTTGATTTGCATTTCTCTAATGAGTAGAGATGTTGAACATTTTTTTTATAATTTTAAAAGTATACATTTTAAAACAGGGGCATTTTAATATCATTCTGAATATTATATGATGTTGAAAAATAAAAAATGATGACAAAAATACATGCTAAAATATACCTTTCATGACAATATCTAAAAGGCAGGTATATTTGATACTGATATATTTGATAGAGCATTTTGGTTCTTGGTATTGAAGATTCTTCTTTATATTTTTTCTTTTGGATATTTTAATTCCATATGTGTTTTTCTTCAAAAAATAGATGATGCAAGAAACTAGGGGATAATCTACATATTTAATGTTGAGAAAATTTATTCAATTATTTACTCATTGGCACATCTCAGTTTTAGAAGTGAGATATACTACAGTAACAATACAGAAAAAAATACCTATACACATGCAACTTGCATTCCAATTAGGAAAATATAGGCATTAAAGAATTAATCAGCTGAATATCTATCAAGCAGTGATACATGTTATTAACCAAAAAACAATAGCAACAAAACACAGTTTAAAAGTTAGGCTAGTCCATGATGAGGCTATTTTGAGTAGAGAACTAAAAGAAGCAAGGGATGTCGTCACGTGACTACTGAAGTAAATTCCAGGCACAAGAGCAAAAGTTATGAGACAATGGCTTTCAAGCATAATTGAAGAACAGCAAGGAGGCCAGCGTGGCTACAAGCAGGGTGTGTAGGAGAGGGTCAAGGAAAAGTCATGAAGTTAGGGAGGTTGCAGGAGACTAGATCACACAGCAACCGACAGTCCAAAGGAAGGACATTGCCTTATTATTCTGAGGGAGATAGAAAGCTACTGGAAAACAGGGGGCACAGTGTCAATATATTTTACACACACACATTTTTTTTTGAGACAGGTCTCTCATTGTCACCCAAACTAGAGTGCAGTGGCATGATCATAGCTTATTGCAACCTCGAACCGCTGGCCTCATGCAATTCTCCCACCTCAGCCTCCTGAGTAGCTAGAATTACGGGCATGTCCCATCATGCTACCTAATTTTTAAATTTCTTGTAGGGACTAGGGCGTCTTACTATGTTGCCCAGACTGATCTCATATTCCTGGGCTCAAGGGATTCTCCCCCCTCGGCCTCCCAAAGTGCTAAGATTATAGGCATGAGCCACTGCACCTGGCCTAGGTATATTTTTTAAAGGATTTCTGTGGTAACTGAGAGAAGAATGGCCTATAGAAATGCATGGAAGGAAGTAGAGAGACCTGTTATGAGACTATCGAAATAATTATTACTAAAGATAATGATGGCTTACGTGATAGTGGTTACAGTGAAGACTCCTGAGTAATGGTTGGGTTCTGGATAATATTTATAATATTATTTTTTACATTGCTGATGAATTAGATGTGATGTTTGTTAGCAATCAAAAACATATTGAAGGGATGGGGACATTGGCTCACACCTGTAATCCCAGCACTCTGGGAGGCTAAGGTAGGATGACGTCTGGAGTCCAGCAGTTCAAGACTGGCCTCAGAAGTTCAAGACTGCCCTGGGGCAATACAGTGAAACCTTGTCTATACAAAAAAAATTATATATATATATATATATATATATATATATATATATATGTGTGTGTGTGTGTGTGTGTGTGTGTATCAGGCAGGCATGGTGGTGCACACTTGTAGTCCCAGCTACTCTGAAGACTGAGATGAGAGGATAGCTTGAGCCCAGGAGTTCAAGGTTACAGTGAGCTGTGATTGTGACATTGCACTCAAGCTTAGATGATAGAGCAAGTGAGACCCTGTCTCAAAACAACAACAAAGCAATAATAACAATAACATATAGATGGTAAGGAGAGAGCAAAAAGTGATGTCGAGGTTTCTGTGTTTAAGTAACTGGAAAGCTGGTGATGACATTTTCTATGATACCGGCTAAAAAAGAGGAAAAATTTGTAGGATTTTTTTTGGAGAACAGAAAACAAAGACAGAATCTCTTCCTTAAGGCTCACAACACATTTCCTTTGATGTGCCAATACAACCTAGCATAGAGAACAGTTATAAATTATCACAAGCATTTAATAAGTCTAAAGATGGTAACTATTCCTTTGATAACTCTGTTATAATTTATGCAACAGATGATGGACAGCAGTATTTCAGTTAATAAGTATAGTTGAATTTTTGTGCACCATAGTATCTGTCTTTCTATTTATCTACTTTGAATTAAAATGTTTTTAGTAGTAGTTTAGATATATAACAGCAGTAAGGATACATTACATATATCAATATTTTAAATGCAACCTTTTAAAGTATACAATAATTAACATATTTTATTTTTAAAAGTAATTCCTAAAATTTTAAAATTTAATAGCAAATGTTAGTAACACATCATTTAATTGGTAAATAATTTATAAGCCAACTCTGCTATATTAGACTTTTGTTTTTCCCCAGGGGTAGTGAATTGGTTCCGTTAAGCACTACAGGGATGGTACATTTTGATTATAAAATCAAAAATTAGATTAGAAAACATCACTCCCACTCCTGAGCTTACTGATTATATTACTTAAAGTGCCAGGGATTTTCAAATATTATTTTGCACATTTAAATAGGCCCTTGGATTTCTTTATTAAATTTCCAAGAATCGTATTTACAATAATCAAATTTCAGTTCTTTCTACAGAGGAATAAAGATTCCAAATAAGAATAGCAGATTAGGTTCACTAAATCAAGCTTGGACATAACTCACTCCATATCTCTGCAAGCTGTCTATTACTCAAGCACTTTCCAGCAAACCCTATTCTTTGTCAAGTTCTGAAGGAATCTCTCTAGTTTATCAATGACATTTCCATATAAAACTTGAACCCAGTACACCAAACCAAATTAATTATTTTTTCCAAAGTGCCTCAGTTTTGATCATTGTCTCAGATAATGACATCACCAACATGCCTGGGTCTTATGCTTGAAACCATAATATCTTTGAGTCCTCTATTTTCTACTGTTATCCTAGACATCTTGTTAAAAAACTCATATCAGTTATTTCATTCAGCTTCTTAGAAAGTCTCTTCAATTAAAAAAAATTTAATCGGCCATTAACTTATAAAAGTATTACATGTTCATTGTAGATGATTTAGAAAATGTAGATAAATAAAAAGATTAAATTAATGTTTACTTATAATTATTGGATAATTAGAATTAACCAGAAAGAATTAGCATTAACATTATGGTGTTTATACATATGATATTTAATATGACTATTAATGCATATAATTTAAAAAATAGGAATCATTGTATATATTAATTTAAACTAGATTTCAATGTGTTATAAATATGTTTAATTGCGTTAGTTGCTCTTCCAGAATTGTCTCTCTCTCTCTCTCCCTCTTTATATTTTGTTTAATTATGAGGAACCATAATCACTTCATTTTAAAAGACATAAATATAAGGCATAACACCATAAGAATTCTAGAGAAAAATGTAGGAAAAACTCAGCCTTGGAAGGCAAAGAATTTATGACTAAGACCCCAATGCCAATCACAGCAACAGCAAAAATAAATACATGGGATTTAATTAAACCAAAAAGCTTCATGATATTATGGCAGTACAAACATTTTGGTTACATGTAATGTGTTTGCCTCGCCCAAGCCAGGGCTATAAGCATACCCTTCCCCATTACAGCACCCTATAAAATCCTGAATTAAAAAAAAAAAATCATGCTTTCCATGACTTACTTTAGATATGTCAGAAATAATAAGTGAACTAATGCATAAATTTTAAAAAGTGGCAAAATATTTTTTTAAAAAACAAACTTAAGAGCTTCTCTATAGTTAAGGAAACAATCAATAGAACAAATGGACAACCTACAGAATAGGAGATAATATTCACAAGGAGACATCCAATAAAAGGGTAATATTCAGAATCTATAAAGAAATCAAACAAATCAGCAAGAAAAAAACAACCCAATTAAAAAGTAGGCAAAAGATATGAACAGAAGCTTTTCAAAAGAAGATAGACTAATGGCCAACAAACATTTGAAAAAGTGCTCAACATCACTAATCATCAGAGAAATGTAAATCAATACCACAATGAAATATCACCTAATACCAGTGAGAATTATCTTTATTGAAAAGTCTAAAAACAAGAGATGCTTATGGATGTGGAGAGAAAAGAATGCTTATACACTGTTGGTGGGACTGGAAACTAGTACAACCTCTATGGAAAATAGTATGAAGATTCTTCAAAGAACTAATAGTAGACCTACCATTTGATCCAGCCATCCCACTACTGGGTATTCAGCCAAAGAAAAGAAAGTCATTTTATCAAAAAGTCACTTGCACTTGAATGTTTATTGCAGCACAATCCATAATCATAAAGATGTGGAATCAACCCAAGTGCCCATCAATTCATGAGTGGAGTAATTAAATGTAGTATATGTACACCATGGAGTACTACTCAGCCATAAAAAAATGAATTAATACCTTTTGCAATCTGGATGGAACTGGAGACCATCTTACTAAATGAATTATGCCGTGAATGGAAAAGCAAACATCACATGTACTCACTATTAAATTTGAACTTACTGATCAGCACTCATGTGCAGAGATGTACATAAAAGTCAACAGAAATCATGGACATGAGAGGGGGAGGAGGCAATAGGAAAAATTATACCTCTTGGGTACAATGTACACTATCTGGGTAATGGGCACATTTGTAACATTGACTCAAGCAGTACAAAAGAAATCTATGTAACCAAAATATTCAAAGCCTTGTAATATTCTGAAACTAAAAAAGTTAAAAAAAGAAATTAAGTTCTCAAATAAATGATTGAATATTTCACCATCAGAAACTAGTTAAAAGAAGAATAAACGTAACCTAAGTAGAAAAAAATCAGTGAAGGTAAGAGCAAAATTTAAAATTGAAAATGAAACAAAAATAGAGAAAAATCAATGAAACCAAAAAATTCTTAAATAGTAAAATATTGGCATCAATGAAACAATGAATCAGGCAATTAAATATGGATCATACAAGTAAGCTAAATGATTACAAGGGACACAGAGAAAAAATAAATAAAAATCCAAGTTCTTAACTCCATTTCCATCTCAAAACATATGCAGTCTATTATATCACTTTTATGAAATCAGTTTTAGATATTTAAAGCAAATCTGGCATCTATAGCTACAGATTTTAATCAAAAATTACAAAAATGAATATTTATCACTTAAGCTACTTTCAAGTAACAGCAAGTAGGTGTCAAGAGAGTTGGTAGAAGTCCCAAAATACTCACATATTCTGGAGACACTTTTCTGATTTCTAATGAAAACTAAAAAATGCTGCTCACATTTATTGGGAGAAGGTGGAAATAAAATGAGTAGGTCCTGTGATCACTAGCTTTTCCAGAAATGTTTTCACAAATCAACAACAACAGTGAAAGACTGGTACTGAAACACTCCACATTTTGTAACCAATATGCACCTCACAACCATCATGTAAGGAAAATATGATTTTCCCCATTTATTGATGAGAAAACTGAAGTTCAGAGATTTTAAATTGACCAAGATAAAAAAATATGGCAGTCTGTGTGTTTCAATCCAGAAATCGAAAACTTCTAGCTTACAACCCTCAAACCCTGAAACAAGTGGGAATTTTCTATCCACTGCTTTAGTATAATTCCACCCATTCCTACTCAACATCCAAAAACTTATGGGTACATAATTTATACTTTGGATACATTTTTATCATTTTTATTTGGTCTAAAACATATTTTTCTGCCACAAATCCTTTCCTTCTTAAATTCTAGAGTGAATCACTAGGCTTCTCTATCATTTTTAATTCTGATGATGAGCTTCCTGACAAAATTATGGATAGAGATTCCATCTACCTAAATAAAATTTAAATCATATTATTTATACTCTAGGTTACTTATCATTTATAGTTTAACAACTATACCATTAAATTAATAACTAACTATATTTTGCCTGTGGATTAAATGTATATGAATTCTATCTACATAATATTTATATATATGAATTATTAAAAAATATAAGATTTATATAAGATATAATATATACATTGATATAATATATAACATATACAGTCATATAAAAATATATATGTACTTCATTGAAGTAAACTTTACATACACCATTATAGGTTTTCAGTTCATTTGATTTGACAAATTTGTACAGGCATGTAAATACCACCTCAATCAATATATAGAGTATTTCCATCACCCCTAGTATATCCCTTTAAAAGATTTGCTACCAATAAACTGCCCTCACCTGCCGGAATAGACATTTCTCAAAAGAATACCTCCAAATGTTCAACATCACTAATCATAAGGGAGATGTTTATCAAAACCACAGTGATATATCACCTAATACCTGTTAGATAATAAAAGACAAAAGATAAGTGCTAGCAGGGATGTGGAAAAAGGGAATTCTTGCATACTGTTGATGGGAATGCAAATAAATACAGCCATTATGGCAAACAATATAAGTGCTCCTCAAAAAAATTAAAAATAAAATTATTATGTAATCCAGAAATACCACTGCTGGGTATACAGCCAAAGGAAATGAAATCAGTATTTCAAATAGGTATCTGCGCTGCGATATTTATTGAAGCATTATTCACAATAGTCAAGAAATGAGATTAGCTCAAGTGTCCATCAACATAATAGATAAAGAAAATATGGTATATACACAATGGAATACCATTCTGCCATAACAAAGAAGGATATTCCGTCATTTTCAAAAACATGGATGAACCTAGAGGACATTATCCTATGTGAAACAAGTCAGGCACAGAAATACAAATCCCACATAATTGCACTTATTTGAGGTATTTACAATAGTCAACTTTGTAGAAACTGAGTATAACATAGTGGTTACCAGAGCCTGGGGCCAAGGGTTATGGGGAGATGTTGGTCAAAGGGTACAAAGTTTCTCTTAACCACTTCGGTACGAGCATTGACAATAGTCGATAGCCACAGATGAACTTTAGCTGACAGCCATGATATGACTTTTCCAATTTTTCATTTATCAAAATAAAATTGTGAACATTTAAAAATAACGTAATAAAAACATACACGTATATGTTACCTATTCTGATTTACATTACAAGTAAAGCTGCCTGTAAAGTAAAACAAGCTTTCAGTGCTTTAAATCTTTCCTCATCACACAAGAGCAAAATGGATTCGTTGTCAATGCACAGCACAAACTATTGTGCAGACTGTGAGTACCGGCTGTGGGCAAGGTTTCGCAGCTGGTGAGTGCCGTACCGAAGTGGTTTTAAGCAGAAGATTAACTTTTTGAAATATATTGCACAGTATGACTGTAGTTAATAATAAATAATGTGTTTAAAATTGCTAAAAGAATAGATTTTAAATGTTCTCATCACAAAGAAATGATAATTATATTGAAGTGATAGATATGTTAATTAGCTTTATTTATTCTACAATGTATGCATATATCTCAACATCACATTGTGTTTCATAAATATATATAATTATTTTAATCTAAAATCTAAAAAATAAAATTATAAAATTTTAAAAAATTTAAAAACTGCACCCACCTTGAGCTCAAGGCAATTGCTGATCTGCCTTCAAATAAATTAACTCATGCCACATGTTGTGTTGTTTGTCTTGATTCTTTTATATACGGTTATTCTTTAGAGATTCAGCCATTTTAAAGTGTGACTCTGATGTTCATTTTTTTTGTTGCTTTTTATTGATTATACACATATACAACTAATTAGTTTATTCATTCAGGTGATGAACATTTGATTTATTTCTTTTCTCTGGCAATTATGATTAAAATTACTCTGAACATTTTAGTCACTGTCAAGTGACACGAATTTTTATTCCTACAAGAGGAACTGCTGAGTTATGTGATTAAATGTATATATAACTTTGAAAGAATTTGCCAGTATATTATATATTCCATTTCAAGTTAATTTTTGTGTGTGTTGTGTGGAAACTGCCCAGGTGTATTATTTCCTATATGGATATGAGAACCTATATGTTGAAAATATTAGCCTTCATCCACAAAACTACCTTGGTACCATTGTCAAAAAACCACAATTATCCATATATGTGTGAGTCTATTTCTAGACACTCTGTCCTATCCATTGCTCTATATGTTTATCTTCTCTTTATTACTGTAGTTTAAAAGAGAGTCTTAAAATCACCTAGTGTGGGCTATCAATTTGGTATTTCTTTTCTAACATTATTTTGGTTATTCTACCCTTTATACATCCATATAAATCTTTACTTCAACTTATAAATTTTTATGAAAACCTTTTTGGGGTTTTCGATTAGGATTTTATTAAATCTATAAATCAAGTTGGGTTGAATTGACATCTTAGCAATATTGAGTCTTCTGATACAGGAGCATGGTATATATCTTCATTTATTTAGGTCTTATAATTTCTATTACAGAATAAAGCTTTCATAGTTCTAAGTGTACAGGTATTACACATATTTGATTACATGTAACAGTAAGAGTTTCAAATTTTCATGCCAATCTAAACAGTATTTTAAAATTTTACTTAGTATATTTTGATTCTTTGTTTAGATCTTAACACCATTTGTTATTTCTCTGTTGGATTATTTTAAAACTTATTGCCTTTTTTCCCTCCACTGAAAAATAAGCTTCATCACAAGTACCTATTGTATTATTTTCACTACTATATCTTCAGTCCTATAAAAGTACTAGTGCACAATAATTTGTAAGTCATTATTTATTCCTGAATGAATGCATTAGACATGTAACCTTGGAAAAATTATCTAATTTTCTAGGTTTATGTTTCCATATATACATATATGGAACTATATATATGGAATATATATTGTCTATATATTAATGTTGTTAAATTATACTGTAGTATGTGAAATACTGAAATATACACATCAGCAAAATCTATGTTTTTATAAAAGCAAGAGAACAATAGTCCTTACTTATCCTTTCTAGTTTTGTCACCTTTGAGTAGAATGATTTTTTATAAAAATCTTAGCAAGGCCTGAAAGAGAGTGAATATTCTACAATTCCTAATTTTTTAAATAAAATTTATAAACACATCAGGATTGCTATGGCCAATTGGTTAACAGATGGAGCATATTTGTTTTAGTTTAGTTGTTTCTAAAATGAAATGGTATCTGTATAGCTTCATTATTTATTATGTTAGTTCTCTATTGAACTAGGTTCCATGAATCAATTACTGTCTGAAAAAAATACTAAAATATGTACTGAAATTCTTTTTTAAAAAATTTAGCATTTACAGCATACTAGTTTACTCTATCACTAATTAACTTCCCCTAAATTCATTTTTTAAATATATGCTAAAAATGAAGATCATATTTTAAGTAAATGTTTCAGTTACAAATTTGGGATCTTTCTGTCTTTTGGATGTAGGCATTTATGGAAATAAACTTTCCTCTCTGGACTGTTTTAGCTGTGTCCCACAGATTTTGATAACTTGTGTCTCCTTTGTCATTTGTTCAAAGAATCTTTTGATTTCCATCTTGATTTCTTTATTTATGAAATAATCATTCAGCAGAAGGTTGTTTAGTTTCCACAGTTTGTGTAGAGATGAGAGTTTCTATTAGGGTTAATTTCTAATTTTATACCACTGTGATCTGAAAAGATGCATGGCATAATTTCTTTTTTTTTTTAAATTTTTGAGAAATGCTTTGTGACCTAGGATATGGTCAATCTTACAGGAAGTCCCATGAGCTGATGAGAAAAACGTATATTTAGTGGTTTTTGGGTACAATGTTCTGTAGATGTCAGTCAGCCCCATTTGTTCTAGAGTTCTGTTTAAGTCCATTATTTCTTTGTTAATTTTATATTTGGAGAATCTGTCCTGTGTTGTCAGCAGGATGTTGAAGTCTCCGGCTATTATGGTGTTGCTGTTTACCATTTTGTTTAGATCAAGTAGTGTTTGCTTTATGAATCTGAATGCACCTAACTTGGGTGCATGCATATTTAGAATTGTTACTAGTTCTTTGATCCTGGGGCCAGTGTTATTAATGATATTTTATTTTTTAAATACTTCATTTTTCCTTTAAGAATCATTTGAGTTAGTGATATCTGAAAGATAGACATTGGACAGATCTGCCTACTCACCTCAGGGGTTAAGATATGAGAGCATATGATTATTTTTTAAATATCAAGCAATAATTCACTAAACTGAATATCTACAAACTACACATTTTGAAAATCAAACCAAACTCTGACTCAATTTCACAACTATAAAAGTGCACCCTAAAAAAAATCATTTTGTTTATTTAGAACTTGAGTGTGAAAGTATGTGGAATGTCAGGAATTTAAATATAACCACTAGATGGTGCCCTGTATCCTGAACACATGAGAATTGTCAGAAACTTGGAGAATGACAATTTCGAACCTAGTGTTACCATGGTGACTTGGTTGGCTTGTAGTGGTTGTTTTTCCCTAGGTCATTTTTCCCTGCTCTGTTCTTTCTAAATATATGAATGAATTTACTCTTTTACACACATGATTATACTTTATGCCAGTGGAAAAAAGGAACAAGAAATGCACTGACTACCTTTACAATTGCTATGTATGATATCCTATGCTTGTAGTGTCTAAGGAGTATTAAAAAATAAATTTAAGACATGGCATTTGCCATGAAAGAAATTAAAATCTAGGCTAAGACATAATATATGAAGATTAAAAAAACTAAATTAGCAATAACAGGAAATACTTGTTTGTATATTAAATTAGAGCTGTCCTTGGTCAATGTGGTTGGGTTTATAGGGCTCTTTGTCATGAATTAGATGATATAGCCCTCTAATCTAATGTTTCATTAATTTTCCGTGTTTCTTGAGACTTTTTTATAAAGGCCTATTTCGATTTTTTCAAATGTATGGATTAGATGAAGAAATTTCCCAAGTCCCATTCAAATCTAATATAATATGATTTTTCTAATAGTATAGGAATATGGCATGAAAGATAATTCTAGACCTTGATAGACAGAAAAAGTCTTATGAATGTTCTGGATATGTACTCTATATTTGATAATGTGAAATTGGAAGAATAGTCAATATTTGGTCAGGAAGAAAGAAAAGAGAAATCCTATCAAATCTAGGTTCTGACATTGTCTTTTGCCAATTTACATTCAATATGAGGTGTATTTCTTCACTTAAAAACATTTTACATGTTTGCATGGAAAACACACTGAGAACACAGGAAGGACAGTGATACCAGTACTTTTAAGTGAGGTTATGACCCTGAGAAGTGTGCTAACAAAATAAAAAACAAAGTTAAAACTGATTCTCAGTAGAAGTGCCTTCAAATTTTAGGAATCTCATAAACCAAAATAGAAGAGAAAAATTTAGAAATCTTATTATAGTATTCCTATGTGAAAAAAAAATTTATAGCTCTGTTTTTCTGCGTAGATTATTTTCTTCAAATACTATGAGTTCAGCATTATCCATATGAAGTAAGCAAGTGAATGTATTTTGGTGAGGTGCTGCCTATAGGGACCGAGTGGGACATGTGAGTTTCTGATTGAAGATCAGCTTCTCTTGGGGACCAAACAGCTTCATGTAAACAATATTTTGGCAGATGTTTTTCAAGTCTGTTATTCATTGGAAAAGTGAATTTTATTATTTGAAAATGATAAACATTTCCCAGAACAAGTGAGCACAAGCCCATTTTCCCACAACCTCTTCTGCCGCTATTCACAAAAATAGAAATCATTTTATACAAGGTTTACACAAAGATCAAGAGATAACACATTTTTTAAATGACTAAAATTAAATGTTTTTAAAGAAATTTGGGCCTTGTTCCATTTAAATATTAAAAAGGATGCCACTATTTTTTCAATTACTACTCTGCCATCAAATGGCAGGACTTTAATTTTTTTCTAAGAGACTAGCACTGTGCTGAAGTTAGTGAGGTGCAGTACAAACCAAAGTTATAAGTCTTATTCTCAAAGGAACCAGTAATTTGAAAACATTGAGAAGCAATTCAGGAAACTAAGAGTACCTAATAAATTGCTCATAAGCAATAAGTAAAATATAAGTTCAAAGAATTAAGAATGGAGAGAAGCTTGTGAGAGTTTGAATTGTGAGAAAGTTTTGATTAAGCAGGTAGGAGCAGAGATAGCTCTAACTTAAATTATGATTTGGTGGAGGTTTAATTAAGTAAACAATTTTGGGAATGGTTAGACCTTTAGTCTCTGATCTGAGAGGGCCTAGATGATCTTTGTCATAAAGCAGAGAGGGGCCCCACATATTTGCTGTGCTTGCAAACCTACAGACTACTCTAGAGAGGCTCATTTCACTACTCACATATCTTAGATGATACTTCTGATTCAAATCAGAAAACATAAGGTTAATTCAAAACCTTTCAGAAAACATATATTAGGATGGTAACTGGCATTCACGTAGAATAGCTTAAGTTGAACTGGCCTGGTAAAGCTGAGATTCCAATAAAGCGAGGTTTGTGGCCCCTGAAACAAGAATGCAATTTCATTCTTAATTATCATTAATAGACTTGTAAATCCTTTTCGCAGTTCTTAAAAAGTATATTGACACTAGAGGTTGAATGTTATTATGCATGCCAGTATAAAAATCAGGGGAAGGGAGAAAGGTAAAGAAACAAACAAAAAAGGTGAGCAAACAATTTATAAACACTTTGTAAACTGTTTAGTCTTTACTAGACCTCCTGAGTTAATATCTTTGGTTTGAAGATGGAATATGTGAACTCAGAGAAGCTGTGTTTATTTTTCTCCCATAGTTTAATAAACATTTCTTAACCATAGGCTATTGAACACAGTATAAAATAACAAATTCACCTGTAGAAATACAATATAGGAAATTGAATAATAACACAAACATCAAGGTCAAAGTCTCAAATTGATCCCTTTTCTGGTTTTGATAAAAAGTCTTCAAGTACAGAACGAAACAGAAAGCTATGCTGAGAGAGAGAAGAGAAGATCGACTTACCACCAGAGAGAGATGCTAGGGTGCTTCATGAAAGAGAGAAGTTTAAAACTCCAACTTTCTCATAGGTGACAAGAAGCAAAGACTGCTGCATCACCCACTGCTCAGTGTTGTTTGGGGGCTGATAATGAAGCTGAATAAAATCACCTTGGGGCCTTTTCTCTGTGTGGCTCACAGAGCGATACATGACTAAACAGCATGGTGAGGACAACAGAGCTGAGCCACTTGGAACCTTTTTTATTTTTGTTAGTTTTCTTTAAATATGAGTTGTCAGCTAAGCAAACCTTTGACCATGTGAAGCAATCCATTGAACATGCAGGAGTGAGAATAGACAAGTGGGCTTGTCTTGCTTACTTTCACGAATACTTTACTTATCCTCATCAGAAGGGACAGAGACATATCTCAAACACTTCTAAAGTCCTAACAGCCATAAGCAGAATCACCATCAGTCATTTGCTATAATTTTTCAGTATTACAACTTATTCCTCTGCAAACTTTTCATTTTAATACCTATATATAACCCTACCATGAACACTGTCTTCAAATGATTATTGTATGTCATTTTGAATTAACTATTTCCAAAGTGTAATACACACACACAAACAAAAAATTAAAACAGTGCTAAATAGACTCCAGTAAAAAATCTCCCTTTCATCCAGTCTCCCATTCCTTAGTTCCCCTCTACTGTAACTACTTGTATCTTTGGAATACATACTCTAGAGGTATTCTAAGCATATGCAAATATCACCTTGTTACACAAATGATGGTCCCTGTTTTTATTCTTTTATTGTACTTTTATTCTTCACTTAACAATGTATCTTGAAATCAGTTCTGTGTCAGTACATATAGAGCAGTCTCATACATTTTAATGATGGCATAATATTTTCTATTCTATCATGTATGGATATATCATGAGTTTTTCAATTGGTCCCATGTGGGTGAGAAGATGAATAACTTAGATTGCTTCTGGTCTTTTGCTTTTACTACCAATCATAAAATGAATATCCTTATAGATATATATTTGTGCCCACATGTGAATATATCTACCAAATATATTTCTTAGATTTAACCTCCAAAGATCTTATAGTTAATATATACTCTCACAAGTGATCATGAAAACAGGATTACCCATAACTGCTTTCCTTTGCCTCTCTAATTATACGTCCCTACATCTCACCAAATTTCATCTGTTTTACTGGTGTTTCTCTGACTCCCAACTCTATATTAGCATCAGCTGTCTGGTTATTGATCAAATAGTTTGTTATCTTAACATGTTTTGTCCTTGTCCCCAATGGGAATAATCACCGATACCTCAGAAAACCTTGATGTGGAAGTTTAAAAGCATATCTCTATTTGGTTTCCATTGCTTAATATATTGCTAAATCCTGGAAAATGAGCATAAATTCAACTCATCAGATTCAGTTTTGTTAACCCATTAATGTCACTTAATGTTTATATTATAATCATCCTTTGGGTTTTAGAAAAAATTAATTTAATAACTGAAGTTTGACACTTCTATGGTGATACGAAAATTGATAAATGACTCCCTCTTTAATGCAGCATATTGGTATTTATTCAACCATTTGCTCTTCCTGGAGGCCGTATTGACTTTAGCAATATCTGGCTCCGCAAGCCTGAAGTCTATGGGACAGGCAGTGAGCAAGAATGGATGCTGCAGCCCGATGAGCACAAGCATGCTAACACTTTGAATTCATAGGCAAGCAATCAGGAAGAGAGAGCAAGACCAGGCTATTATCTTACGAGCATGAACAGACACTCAAGAAGGAAGATCCAGAGGAAATGAGAACAATTGCAAACCTAGCTCCTAGTTGGGAGTCTCTGCGCTCAGGGAAGGGTTAAACCCCTTTTTAAAGTGTTTTTGACAGATTAAGTCAGACCCAACATGCTAATCTCCCTTTTGATTAATTTAAAGCCAATGTATCAGAGCCTTTAATTATACCTGCCAACAGCATGTAGATGTGTATTTGATTAAATAATTTACAAAAGGTAAATATATATTACCAAATGGTTACTCCTTATTGTATATTCTCCAACTTTTAATAGAGAATATATCCAGCCATCATGAAACTCACCTTCTAGCAAGACAGGAAAATTAATAACTATACACACAATAAGTAAATAAGTTATTAATATATATTTTGTTAAAGGGTAAAAATTGCTATAATAAATGAAGTATAGCAACTTCAGAGTAATGGAAGAGTGCAGAGCTGAAATTTTCAAGTATATTCATGATCAACTTATTTTTATTTGTTTATAAGTGTAACCTCTCTTATTGATCTGTGTATATGTTTGAGAAGTAGTAGTGATAGCAAAGATAAATTGTTTATACCATATTATAACAAAATTTGATAATTCAGCTTTATTTAAAATGTTCTAGTTATCATATTTTGGCACTAAATATTTAGCCTGAATAATTTACTTTATATTTAGCTTATAGATTTTATGCTATTAAAACCATTTCTTTCAGCATTCTATATCCACAATTATTTTCATCATCACTGAACATACTTCCCTAAAAAATAAAATTTTGAATTGAAATGAGATGAACATATTTAACTCTCTTAAGACCAGTATATAAAGTGTTACCTAAGAAAAGTTTTGGCAATTTACACTTTTACTGCAGTACCTAAATTGATATGTTGTTAAAAATATATATCTTAATTAATTAACAAATACTACATTTTTAGTATTAATTTGCATATGTTAACTGTTACTAAGATTGAACATCCCCCCTTTCTCTCTCTCTACACACACACACACACACACACACACATATATATAAATACTCCTTTGTTATTTTTAAATATATAGGTGTTTCAGTTGATAGAGTTTGATTTTGTGTCTGTGAATGTATTTAACTATTTGATTATTTGTAGTTGTTTAGTTCTCTGTTATTTATCACTAAAATATTACATCATCTATAAACCATAATTTTCATAAGTTTTATCTTTTTCAATATGTATGCTTTTATGACATGTCCTAAACCATTTGTTAGAACTCACTAGAAAATGTTAATAACAGTCATAATAATATGTTTTACTTTTGTGTTGCTTTCTTCTTTTCTCTATATATTTCCCTTTTATTCCTTTTTGTGTTCATTATCCTTTATAAAAATTTTCTCATAGCATTATTAACATGTTTAAATCTTGTCTTATTGGGGGTTACTTTTTTTTAGGGTTCTAAGATGAATTATTTTCTAAAGATTCTGTGCTTGTAATTTTTAACTCCTCTTTGGCCAAATAATTATTTAGAAGGCTTAAATAAAGTTTTTGATTTATTCGTTTGGTATTTTATCCTTTTGTCATTTCTTGTTAATAAACATTATTATTTTGCTGTGGTCATAGGGGGCTTATAGAAAGTATTCTGCTGTAAATTATATAAAGCTCAATAATCTGTTATGATTATAAAATAAATAAAATTTTCATGGAAATCCATATACAACATGGAGATTGTGTATAAAATACATACAAACATATATAAATAAGTTATAAGGTTATATATGTATAAACATATGTACAAGGATTTTACTACTCAAATATTCTTAGTATATATTTATTCATTGTCTACTTTTTAATTTTTTTTTTTTTTTGAGACGTAGTCTCACTCTGTTGCCCTGGCTAGACTGCCATGGTGTCAGCCTAGCTCACAGCAACCTCAAACTCCTTGGTTTAAGCAATCCTCCTGCTTCAGCCTCCCGAGTAGCTGGGACTATAGGTATACGCCACCATGTTCGGCTAATTTTTTCTATATATTTTTAGTTGTTCAGCTAATTTCTTTCTATTTTTAGTAGAATAGGGGTCTCACTACTGCTCAGACTGATCTCGAACTCCTGACCTCCAGCGATCCTCCTGCCTTGGCCTCCCAGAATGCTAGGATTACAGACATGAGCCACCACGCCCAGCCAACATTTTCTAACATAATTTAATCTCATATTATGAATAGGCATACTTTGGGCACTGTTTTCCATTTCTCTCTTCTATATGTAAAGCTGGGAAATTATCACACTTCAAAGGTCCTTTATTCTTCACACTCTGCAATTTTTAAGTCACATAACTATCATAAATTATTTTATTTTATTTAATATATACTATTACAAAATGATGCTAAAATAGGATTCTTCATATCTCAGTTTTATCTACTAAAGTGAAAAAGTTTCAGAAAATACCCTTTTTTCTTAGTAAAAGTTTAGCTCTCCTAAACTGGTTTGAAAATTGAAGATCAATTTGAAGATCAGTTGAAGATCAAGTAGTTTCAGGGGATCACTGGAAATATCCATCCTCTGGAATTTGGGGAGTATTAAGACCTGGTTGGAGAGCTGCTGCTATACTGGCCACAGCCAGCCAAGGAAAGATGAAGGCTGCACTGGGAGCATTTCATGCTTCTACTGTAACCAAAGAAAACATTGGCATGTATTCTGTGGATTTGATGTAGACTTAAAGGGATGCTGCTACCTGGAACAATTTTGATAGGATCTCTGTCCAGGATAGGTTCTCTAAGGCACTGAATAATAATCTAGCAGACTAGTGAACTGCCAGGATCTCAGTGGCTGCATGTGGGAGTCATAGACAGCTACCAAGAGAAGATGTAATCAAGAATTGCATCAGTTATAATACAATGATTTTGCTAATCCTCAGAGTTCTTTTGATGAGTAGGATGGGAATGAAAGTGAAGTGATGAGTGCCATTTCTGAGCCTTGCTCATAAACTGTTCCAGATCCTTCCTCACTGATTGTGAGATAAAGAAAGTTATAATTGCCACCTTGGACCCATAAATAGAAGCCACATGTTGAGAATGGCAGAGTTGTCCACTCAAACCTGGCCGCTTCCCTATGGTGTATTTTTGTGAAACAGAAATCAAGTTCTCTTGTATTTAAGCCACTATAATTATGTGTCTCTTTTTTGTATCACTTTAGCCTATTATCTAAAGTGATACAAAATTATACAAAGTGATACAAATCAACAATCTAATCCCCTACCCTGTCTTTTTGTATATTCATTATGGTTCTTCATTTAATTTTTTTCTTCTAGGTCAGCAAAATTGTTTAAAATTTATCATCCTAAATTAAATGATTCCTGTTGGCACTACCATCCTGTCAGTCACTGCCAAACTTGCCAAACTTGAAGAAAATATAATCAACATTTACTGCTTACATTTCCCCTTTGGTTTCACAAAAAGGTCTTTCCTCATAATATCCTTTTAATTTCCAAACTGCCATCCCTGATTATCCCAGTTTTCCTACTACAGACCTGACTATGCCTTCTCATTCTCTTTACTACACCTCTACTTGCCGTTTCTTTTCTTTGACTGTTCCTCTACTTAAATGGTGTGCCTCTTTGATTTTTTCTGTGCTCTTTTAGCTTCTTATATAATTTAATTTACTCTTATGGTTTCAGTGATTAGCTTTACATTGAACAAGAGGGACTTAGCTTTCCCCTTAGATGTACTAAACTTTAAACAAGCTTATTCTTGACTTTAGGTCCTGATCTCCTTTTTCTTAGAGCATTGGCTTCAGAAAACTTCATTCCTTCTCTGCACCTTTGAAATGTAAATCTTTTCAAAAGCCTCTTCCCAGTTTTACAACCTAGTAATGTCTTTCTAAAGGACCTGGGGGCCATCCTTTTGAAATGTAAACATTAAGGGAGTTAGTGCCCCTGTGTCCTAGTCTCTGTGAGAGAGCAGGAGCCTAATTTCCATGGGGACCATGCTCAAAGTTGTGAAACTATCTTCTGTCTAGAAGATACGAGGAGTTTTGCTTTTAGTTTGGGTAAAACTAATTAGCAAACACAGATGGCCTAAAATCTCTCCCTTACTCCAGTTCTAAAAAAACTTTACTGCCTTGTGTTTCATCAAAGGTGAATTCAGGCTGAGTTTAAACCTCCTCCCTATTCTAATATTCTTGGATAAAGTTTCCCTTGGCGGTTTAATTTTGTCCAGTGCAATTTTTGTTTTGAAAACAGCAGTGATATTCAAATCTATATCCTAGCTGTTTTTCCTCCCCTGAGCTCTATTTCAGATTTCCTAGTGGCTGGATGTCTAGATGACAACTCAAATTTAACATGTTCAGTTATGAACTCCTCTTTTTATGTTTCCTTTTTTGTATTTTTTTTCCTCTGCTAACTTTGTATATCTCCCTTCTCCCATTTGCAGAAGACTCTCATGTTTTCACCATAGTATTAACACCAAACGCCTATTGATCCATTGATTGAATTCACAGAATGCAAGGTATTCTATCAACTGACCCACAGCTTTTTATTCTCATATCTGTCTTGAATTCTCGACTCCATCTCTTTTTGAACTATTTAGCATTTGAGATATATACCAGGTGCAGTCTTGCCTCTTGTTTTGCCTATTTGGTTCTTAGCCTAGGAAGTCTATTTCTCCTTACCAACATACATATGCTCCTCTTTTAATTCCTAGAATGAATACCATATTTTTTCTGTTTTTTTTTTCTTTCTTAGTGAATAATTTGATGCTTTTTTCATGGTATTTATGGTCACATTTGCTTTATAATTTGGTATTTTATAAATTATGTTGTATTTTAATTTATAATATATATTTTCCTCACAAAATTCTGAATTTCTCAAAGGAATGGACCCCCTTTTACTAACTTTCCTATCCCTTCTTGACATTTTCACTTTCTCACCATATTTACACTATTTATGTAATATAGCACTATGCATTAACATTATGAAAGATGCTGAGTATTCACGTGTGAGCACAAGAAAAATGGTCTTTACCCTGGAATGTACAATATAGTTAAGGATATAATAATTATAAATAGTGATGGAAACAAAGAAAATACCACGAAAGAGAAGAGAAAATTAACAATGGACATTAGATAAAACGGTCAAGAAAGGCACTACTAAAGATACCATTTCTAAGCTAAGATGTGAATAAAGAGGAGTCAATAATGGGAATAGAAGTTTGAACACAAGACCAGAAGAATAGTGTTGTATGTAGACAGGGAGTATGCAAAAGACTACATAGAAGAAAAGAGCTTAGTATGATCGATTAGAAGAAGACAAATCTTAGTAGTTGTAGCTTTGTATCCAGCATAGTAAATTGTGGACAATATATGCTCATTAAAGGTTGGCCAAAATTAATTTCAAACATTTGTTGGAAAATGTGGATGTTAATGTGATAATTTATAACCAATCTGGGACATAGCACTCAAGCTTGGTAGCTCACTGGAGAGAATTTAATATAAGGGGCTGGTTACTAGACTGTTTAGATGAGTCAATAACAACAGAAATTATCACAGCCTATTAGATACCTTCTCTAGTGCTAAAGGGAGAAAGTGGTGTAAGAAAGAGAAGCCTTAACCTGGAGGGCGTGTTGTGAGCAAGGGACTTGGAACCCAAGACAACATGGAGATACTGTACTGCTAGAGCTCTGTTGGAAAGAGAAAGAAGAGAAATACTCTGACTTCTCCCCTCTGCCCTTCAAAATTATTCCAGTGTTTCATTAGCAAAACCTAGCCGAGAGTCATTTACAAGGGACTGTGTCATGTGTAGTTTGTAAAGGTCAGCCTTTTAAAATACAAAGCAGAACAGGAAAAGGGTTGCACATGGATAGGCAATTAAAGAAGCAAATGACTAGCACAAGGCCTGATGAGAGAGTCAGAGACTGAAAATTTCAAGTTCATGAATGCTTTCTTAGATCATCCAGTTTGGGTCTAAACTCAGGTTTCAGGTTTTATCTGTTATCCTCTCCATTTACTTGCAAAAATATATTGAAACAACATATTAAAAATGGTACATATGCACCAGGACCACCATTTTAATAGGTGCAATAAAAATACTTTTAATTATGTAATTTGAAATTGATAAAGTTGTATCCAAAAAAAGAAACAAAAAATAAAATTACTGAGTTTGCAAATATTTTGTAAAGTTAGAAATGTAAATGTAAATAAGGAATAATAAGCCACTAAAAGAGGTATCAGGGAGTTCATGTATTGATCTACATATTTGAATATGCACAGAACAATTCATGAGGGAATGTCCAACAAAACTTACCTATTTTTCTTTAAGCCTAGAGTTTATGTGGGCAAGTGTATATTGAAATAATTAGGGATTTTCTTTTTGATTAAAGTTTATGGATTTAACAAATACATAAATTTTCATGGATTTCATGTTATAAATTATTGATTAATAATAAAGATTTTAAAATTTTGACAATTATGTATAAATTAAGTAATTACAAAATATCTAAGAAAATATTTCTTCAAGAATTCCATGCATTTCCCAGAACACTTTGCCAATAAAGCAGTGAATTTCAACCATCAGTATTTACTTACAATAGTAAGTTATTTAAATTTATTAAAAATTTATTATATTGTAATATCATAAACATTGTTTTATAATATCTAAATTAATGACAATATTAAATTGGTATCCAATGACCAAAAAAATATTGCTGTCATACAATTAAAATATATGATATAGTGAATATAAAATAATTGAGGTATTTTAGTTCAGAATTAAAAAAAAATCATCCCATTCATAAAGAATGAACAAGCAAACCAACAAGTAACTGAACAATAATTATTATTTTTAAAGATGCTAATTATATTTTAATTTTAGTGCTATTCCTGATAATTTTGTGAACTATATATATGAATGATACAAATATACATAAATATATATGCATATTTATCTTAAGTGTACATAGAACTATGAGGACATTTCCACAAAATGTCAAATAAGTGTTACTCAAAATACTTCTTTCAAATAGCAAATGAGCATAATGGGTACTGAACAGTAAGATATATTTTACTCAAGGCAGGATATCATAAAATGACATTTGTTTCTACTTCTGATTACTAACCCATAGGTTTTAATAGAATTCTGAAACACAAGGTTGTAGCATGAATCATAGGATATTATTAACTTCATAAAACATAAGCATATCCTCACATATACTATCAAAGTAAGTACAGAATCATTACTGCTCAAAATTGAGTAGACTGTGAGTCTAAAGAAAAATAGAGCAAAAGCAGTGTCTGTTACCTAGTAAATTTAGACTTCTGATGAAAGTTAATCATATTTTCAGATGCAGACACAGGTTTTTAATCATATCTAGTACTTAAACTATATGAGGCTAAAGTACCATGATTTCTATATTATCCTGAAGAATAATTAGGTTTTCAAAACCATTTAGATTAGTTACTCTCGGACCTAAATACCACTGTATTCTATGTTAATCATTACCATATGGGTTTATTGATGGTTAGGAACATCATAGATTAAGAATATATAAACATACTGTAGATTTCAATTTATTTCATTTTTATTTCCTCACAGATGATATTACAGGCTTTAGATTTGCATAAATATGTAGTATTTATTAAAATAAAATTAAAGTATTCATAAACTATTTTAGGTTAAAAGCAACATACTGTACACTAGAAATAGAACCAAATCAAATTAACAATCAGAATATGTTTAAAAAGAAGGAAGGTCCTAAATATATCACATAATCCTTTTAATATAATGGAAGACAAACTATATTATTTAATGTAAATGTTATGTGTTTCTGTCATTGAATAAAGTCAGTGCAAACAAAGCATGACTATGTTATCATGGAATATTTATGTAATTACTAGTGAGATAATTTTAAAGATACCAGCTGATAGTACATTCATTAAAGACATTAATAGGGTGACTTTGGTGAGAATATTAAACTGAGAACCAGAGAGTAATGTGGTGTGTGTATTGTATTTTTATAAAATTTCCTTGTAAAGGGATTAAAACTCTTAAGAAACTTTTATGTTAATAATTATACTTCTGAGATAGATACCCTTTTTTCCAATAGTAGAAATGGCAGTTTATACTTGAAAGCTGTCTATGGAAAATAATATAATCCGGCCGGGCGCGGTGGCTCACGCCTGTAATCCTAGCACTCTGGGAGGCTGAGGCGGGCGGATTGCTTGAGGTCAGGAGTTTGAAACCAGCCTGAGCAAGAGTGAGACCCTGTCTCTACTATAAATAGAAAGAAATTAATTGGCCAACTAATATATATAGAAAAAAACTAGCTGGGCATGGTGGCACATGCCTGTAGTCCCAACTACTTGGGAGGCTGAGGCAGGAGGATTGCTTGAGCCCAGGAGTTTGAGGTTGCTGTGAGCTAGGCTGACGCCACAACACTCACTCTAGCCTGGACAACAAAGTGAGACTCTGTCTCAAAAAAAAAAAAAAAAAAAAAAATAATCATATTAGAGAACTGTAGCAGATGTTTTGGAAAGAAAATATCTAACCCATATTTAGGACCCAATAATTCATGGTTATCTTATGGTAATTTTTACAAGAATGTCAAAGCTTGAAAGGTAGTTCTGTCTGTTTATTTTCTTTCTTGGAAGTACCTACCCTTGTTGGTGGACTCCTTCAACTTGAGATTGCATTCCTGGCCTGTAGTTATTTTCTGTCTGCTAGAAATTGGGCCTCAAAGAAACATATTTTCTATGCTGTTGGGTATCCTATATAGGGAAGGAAAGAAAAACATTCTCTACCTTCTTCAGTTCAGTGGTTGGGCCTGAAAAATTAGCTTACAAAGACAGAGTAACAGGAGACAAGCATAAAATTTTGTTTGCCATTATAAGTTTCGCATGGCATATGGGGTACCTCATAAAGAAGATTTAAGACAAACCAGAAGCATCCAGTCTTTAAGGCTTCTATACCAGTTGAACTGGTGATAAGTTTATAGAGAAATAAACTTATGTGATAAGTTTATAGAGAAATCACAAAAGACAAGGGTTTCTGGACTTCTTAGGGACAGTCAATTATGGGAATGTAGGTTTCTGAGGAACACTAATAATATATAAGGACCAGTCAGTAAGGGTTGCTTATGGAGACTCTTCGGGAGTCATCTCCATCTCTGGTGGTAAGGGTTGTTCTCCCTTCCTTATGTGACAAGGTGAAGGAGACCTTCCAGGGAGAATTTATACTCTGCTTTCTAGCAGATAAGGGGAGAGCAGAAAGCTTGTCCTATGTCTGTTTTTCCTCAATTGCTTATATTTCAAAATAAGCCTTATTGAGTGGCATATTTGGGGAAGGCACATTTTGATATCCTATAGGTATAAGATCTTTCATTCCTTACCTTTTACTAATTACTCTTACTTTGTATGTTAAATAAGGCCCATAAAGTGATTCTTTCCACCTGGACAATCTTATTCTTCTAACTCTGAATATCTAAGTCCAACTGAGGTCCGTCCTAATAAACAGTAAAGTACAGGATCAAATTTCCAAAACTCAGGAGATACACAGACATGAATGTATTTAATTGATTCCAGCTGGAGATCAAGAATTGGAAATGCTTTCCTAACTTTGTGATGACTTGGGAATCTCAAACAGCTACACAAAAAAAGTTCTTGAATATTTAGTAGTAAAACCTATAAGTATGAGGATGTTTTATTATGCAAGAAAAGCTAACTAATGTAATCTGTTTGTCACATCATCATATACTTTATTCACTACAGTTTGGTAGGGTGCTCCCACAGCTAATTAGGTTATTGGCTAGAAGGATTAACACTATTTCAGTATAATGTTATAATCATGGTAAAGATTTGTTATAGCAAAAGATACAATGCAGTAACAGCCCAAAAAAGACACCCATAGGCAAAAACTAGAGTTCACTCAGGCTTCCAAAGTTCTCCCTCATTCTCTGATAACTTAACATGAGATGTGATTTTCTTATGTAAAATATCTGTACCCAAGGAAACTCACCTGAATCTTGGGGTCCAGAAATCTGAAAAGTGCAAACTTCAATCCAGGAACCAGATTTATCATGAATATTCATATTTTCTTTTAAAATACTGAACATTAAGTTTGTTTTCACCCATCATATTACACAAGCACAATGAGAACCTGACAGGTTAGTGCTGAGTGTTTGACCCAGGGCTATTGCCATGGCTGCAGAGAAAAGTACCCATCTACCTAAAACTAGACTTCCAATCAAACCAAAGAAAAGTGATGTGGCAGATTTTTGTGTCAAAGAAAGTTTTCAGTAAGTGAGGCAATGTAGTGTAAAAGTGAATAGTGTTTAGTTTAGAGTTTATACAGTCATGCGTTGCTTAACAATCAGGATATTTCTGAGAAATGTGTCGTTAGGCTATGTCACCATTGTGCGAATGTCAGAGTGTACTTATGCAAACCTAGACAGTATAGCCTACTATGCACCTACGCTATATGGTATAGTCTCTTGCAGGCGTCCTCAAACTACGGCAGGCGGGCCACATGCGGGTGTTTTTGCCCGTTTGTTTTCTTACTTCAAAATAAGATATGTGCAGTGTGCATAGGAATTTGTTCATAGTCTTTGTTAAACTATAGTCTGGTCCTCCAACAGTCTGAGGGGCAGTGAACTGGCTCCCTGTTTAAAAAGTTTGAGGACCCCTGGCCTATTCTCCCAGGCTACAAACCTTTACAATATGTTATTAGATTGAATACTCTATGCAATTGTAACACAATGGTAAGTATGTGTGTATTTAAACATAACTAAACGTAGAAAAGATACAGTAAACACATGGTATTATCTTGGGGGAAGACCCTCCTATATTTGTTGTTGACCAACTGTCAAAATTTAGGTCAAAATGTAGTTATCCAGTGCATGACTATAATGTTTTTCTTTATCTTCTAAACCTAGCACCTAAAACTTTTGTGATAACCTCAGACAAATTATTTATTTCTTCTAGAATCAGTTTTCTCCATAATATCTACCTCATACAAAGTTTGGGGAATTAAAATAAATCAATATCTAGGTTTCCTTGGCACTTAGTAGTTATTAAAGATGAATGCAAAATATTAAATCTCGAAACCACTCAAAACCATTGTGAATTTCACTGAAAACAAGTAAATTATTATTATTATCATTTTTTTAATTCAGACCAAGTGTCTTTCATTCTGATTGCAACACTTGTGCTGAAGCTCTTCTTTCCTTGCAAACTAAATAGGATAAAATGGTAGATGCCACAAGGATTGAATATTTATCCGGGACTCATCTGCCCTTTGCTCACACACTGTGTATGTTGACCAAAGTGACCTTAGGATCTCTTTGGCAGCTTCTTCAGGAAAGAGAACATGTTGGACTCATCAGTGTCTGGCCTTGAATATCAAATGGGCTTTCAATAAGCTCAAGGTGTCTTTTTAGTTCTGCTGTACAGCAGTGCAGAAGATCACGTGCTTAAGTTTCTAGAGGTCAGGGCCGACTGTTTGACAAGCCTTCCCCATCCTTTAGTGTTTCTTTACTAAATCATTGCTTGTTGAAATAAGACCCTTTCCTCTACAACTTTTTCTTGTGGCAATTGTCCTTAGAGTTTTACTATGCTCTAACATTAAAAGTTTTCTTTACATAGAGTATATTATACTACCATAGCGGTTATTTTTCTGTGCAGAAAGCAGAATCTAAAAGACCACATTTAATTTGGAAAAAATACATTTAAAGTATTGGGAGTGAACATGGTAGTCACATATAATTTCCCTTTAAGATAATTATCTTTAGTTATGTTAATATATTTTATTTTTTAATTATTAGGGTCTAGCTAAAGGATATATCTACTTGTAGAATATATGCCAAGCACTGAATTTTTTTCAGTATGAATAGTTATACTTACTTAAAAACATCACCATTCAAATCCTAAGGTACCATTGTCCGATTAACAAGAGAGAAGAAAGTGAGATGAATGAAAAAATGGCATTGTTAAAATTATTTCAAAATCTGTATGTTGAATAGCAAATAAATTAATATTCGGCCTCCATCAGCAATATTTAATTATGAGTAAATTTTCTTCTCCATTTTGATTGTAAAAATAACTATGCTTTTCTATAACTTACACGGAATGTGTGTTATAGGTAATTTTTAAAAAGTGATGCCTTATTCTATTTATTATGAACTTAGGAATAAAATTTTTAGGACTTAATATTACAATCATAGTTGTACTGGAGAGTGTAGCTGAGAGAGAGGGTCGATTCTAGCCACTTTGCAGGGTATGCTATGTGGAAAGTATAAATTAAAATTTTTAATTCACACAAAATTTTTATGTGCTTGATTAAAGACATGCAATAGAAAAAAGTTAGAAATAACTCAAAAATATATCACTATTTGAAATTAATAAATATAATTTTTATGTGTTTTCTTTCAGAGCTTCTTTATATTCCAGAGTACTGAAATTTACTTAACCATTTCACTAAGATATGACATTTAGTGTCTTCCTAATAGTATTCCTATTTTAAGCGATCTGAGGCAAATATCTTCATATATAAATTCTTTTCCTTCCTTTTGAGCTTTATAAGATAAATCTTTAAAAAATAAATAAAAAGTTTATAAACTTTAAAAAAGATTTTATAACATTGTTTTGCTTTAAAATTACAATACCTCTTAATGACATTGTTAATGAATGTTTATTAGAGAAAAATAAGAAAAGAGATAAGCAATAGGAAGAATATAGAAGTGATTTACCATCTAGAGATAATCACCCTTATTAGCATAAGGGAAATAAATAAATACATTTAATGTTTTTGAAACATATTGTCAAAATTCTTTCATAAGTATTTCTAGAAATTTTCATTGTCATTAATTGAAAACTAAGGTAAATATTTACTTTGGGGATTATCATTTTTTCTGTCTTTTGTTAATTTTTTAGGTACAGCATGATGTGCATTAAGACACTTTAAAAAAAACATCTTTCCTTGATTACTTTTAATGCTCTTTGATTGTTTCATTGATAATACTGTGTTTAATTTTCAGTGTTCCAGAATAAAATGGCATTGGCCTAAATTCTGAATTTTTTGGATTAGAAGGACTTGCTAGTGATTTTCTTTAGAAGTTACTTAGGTTTAGTGTATCTTAGTTATTCTAGGAGTATTCGTGATGATCTATAAAAGAATTGCCCAGGGAAAAATAATAGTGCATATTTTTAGAAATAGCCAATGGTAGCGAGTAAAAGAAAAATGTCAGCAAGGTGTCACTTACATATGAACCTGTATATCATAACTACCTAATAGTGGAAAATGTTCTAATTATGGGTTATGAGGTTAACTTTCTTAGCTTCCTTAGGTTTAGTGAAAGTGGAAACAACTTAAATCTTTACAACAATTTACATCTATAACTTTATCTAAAATAATTTGCATATTATATATTTTTCCCTCGTTTTAAACTCAGGCAGACTCTGAACTACTAAGATAATGAGCAATAATTATTTTTCTTTTTGTTTTTAATTAGCTGCAACTGTTTATGTACATAAAATGTAATCATCCTATCTTTGCTGATTTCTGTTATAACACAAACACGATAGGAAATGTGTCTGAAAGATGAATAGGGACAGCTACTCCTGCCCTCAAGAAAAATGATGAAGCAAATACGAAAAGATAAAGATCATAGGGAAAAAAGGGCTATTATCTATTTCACATTATCAGGAAAATACATTTGTCCAGCTATCTTTATTTCCTAGAATTGTTATATTTGTTATAATTGTTATTATTGCTATGAAGGATAGGAAAGATACACACACACACACACACACACACACACACACAAGTTTCCTTTAGGCACAGATTTTACATTTACGTGGCAGACAAGAAACGTTAATCAACAGAATTCACATGGGAAGACTACAGTCAGTTTTTATGTGGTCAGTAATATATCTTGGGAATGTGTGTGTATGGTGTGTATACCTCTTGATCAATAGAAATAATTAGGATTCATGAAAATTATTATTATTCTGTAACTTGTTAAGATAGATGACTTACTGTTAATTAAACCAAGTTGTAGTTTCTGAGCAGCTTTCATCTCTGTATTTTAGTTATCACACCATGTTAGCTGTTGTATTAGTTTTCTGTTGCTGCCATATCAAAGCACCACATATTTAGAGGCTTAACCAATGCAATACAAATGTATTATTGTACAGTTCTGTGGGTTGAAAGGCCATCATGAATCTCACTTTTGAGCATTTCCCGAAGGGCAGGAGTAGTAGTGACAAATTCCCTCAGTGTTTGCTTGTCTGAACAAGTCTTTATTTCTCCATTATTTATGAAACTTAGTTTTTCAGGATACAAAATTTTTGACTGGAAGTTGTTCTGTATAAGAAGACTAAAAATGGGGATCTAATCCCTTCTGGCTTGTAACATTTCCCCTGAGAAGATTGCTATTAACCTGATTATTTTTCCTTTGTGAGTCAGTTGTTGTTTTAGTCTTACAACTTATAAAATTTTCTCCTCATTTTGGGCAGGTTGATGATTATGTACTTGGAAATGTCCAATTTGCTATCCATCTTCCTGGTGTTTAATGAATCTGAATCTCTGGCAATACCAGGGAAGTTCTCCTTAATAATTCCCTTGAATTTTTCATGCTTTTTGTTCTTTCTTCTCCTTTCAGGATATCTACAATTAATATATTGGCTTGTTTCACATAGTTTCATATTTCTCTGAGTGATTGTTCATTCTTCTTTATTCTTTTTCTTGCATCTTTGACTGACCAGATTACTTTGAAAGTCTTGTCTTCAAGTTCTGAGGTTCTTTCTTCTGCTTGGTCTACTCTGTTGTTGACACTTTCTGCTGTATTTTGTAATTCCCTAAATGAATCTTTCATTATTTAAGTTCTATTTTATTCTTTCTTATGTAGTCTATCTTTTTAGTGAGTTTTTCATATTTTCCATTCATGTCATGGAAATTTTTTTTTTGGTCTCTTTGTTTTGATTTTAAATTTTCTCTTCAATTCCATTCATCTTGTTCGCCATCCATATTATGAATTCCATTTCTGACATTTTGGCAATTTGCTTTTGGCAGGGATCTGTGGCTAGGGCTCTATTGTGATTCTTTGGAGGTGTCAGACTAGCTGGTTTTTTCATGTTGTCAGAATTCTGTTGCTGGTTTCTTCTCATCTGAAACTTCTTCTCTCAGCTCAAGGCTGATAGATTTGCAGTGTACCTATTCACCTTTGCTGGGAACTCTCCTACTTAGTGAGAAGGAAGAGAAATCCCTGGGTGGTGCTTTTGTGTCCTACACTGGAGGACTTATGCCTTGGGAGAGGGGCAGATGATCCGAAATCCTTTAACCCAGCTGTACACCTGCATCATTTCAGGTTGTCACAGTCCAAGCCAGTGATGGGGGATATTCATTTGGATTGGTGGGCTGGTCCCCAGTCCACTGTTGAGAGCTTGGGCAAGGGGCTGGGAAAGTCTCTCTCCATGGAGGTAGGTGGAGTGATCTTGGTCCGTGCTGGGGTGGGTGCCTGGGTGGATCACAGGACTGCAGATGGGGGTGGGATGTGTTGCACTACCTTGCGGATGCCTGCATGAATTGTGGGATCTTGGTAGGCACTTGGGTGGGTCATGGGACCTTGGCCGGTGCCTGGTCAGGCTGTAGGACCTTGGCAGTGCCTGGGCAGGTTGTAGGACCTTGGCAGTGCCTGGGCAGGTTGTAGGACTGCAGCCAGAGGCAAGGTGGTGCCTCAAGCCACAGCAGCTGGGCAATGCACGGCTGTTGGGGCCATGGTGATACGTGATGTTCCACTGTAGAGTGGTGGTGGCTGGAGCTCTCCCAGATCAGACACTCTGGGGATGAGAACACATAGTCTGTTGGTGTCTGTTGTTACGACTTGTGACCAGAAGATGGTGGGACCCCACTGTGTGGGCTCCAGTGCAACGCTGCTGCAGTCTCAAAGCAACTCTCTGATCAGTTTGGAGGCCTGCTGGGGGTGGGAAGCCCCCTTGCAGGTCAAATTTCAGTGTCTGCTGGGGGCTGCGGAGCCCCAGGTTTCTCTCCCCTATTCCTTCTGCGTGTGTGGAAGCTTTCCCCAGATATCTACCAATCTTGTCAAGTGGGTCACATCTTCTTTCACTCCCCTGCTTTGGGTGTCTCTAGTTGCATCTCTGATAATTCACAATGCTCTCTCTGAGAGGGTCTATCCATGTGTTAACCCCTACCTGGAACCTTTGATCCTCTCCTTGAGAGTGGTGAGTGCAGGCTGCTTCTAGTCCACCTTCTTGGTCCCTCCATGAAGATCTTTATCTAGGCCATACATCTGCATCATCCTTATCTCTTTTGCCCAGCCTGTCTGCACACATAATTTCACCAGGGTCTTTTTACTCTGAATTAAGTTCTGAAAATACACAGAGTAGGTGAAAGATCAATAGGTGGATAAATAGATAACACAATGGAGTAAGAAGAATAATATAAAATTAATACTTGAAAATAAACCTAATATCACTATGCATGATGTTAGGAAATGTTGGCTTTTAATTTATATATTTATCTATTCTTAGAAGTTTCTATTTATTTATTATTTATGTTTTTATATTTTGTTATACTGTTTGGCTAATTTGGGTACATAATAATTATCAGGTCATGAGATAAGCTAAATATTTAATAACAACATTTGAATGATTATAATATTTAAGAAGTCAACATTTTCTATAGAAAAATAGGAAATATGGGGTAAAAAAGAATTTAAATTGAAAGAAACCACCAAGATGAAAAAAATAACCTAATGCGTAGCTTTTAAAAAATAGCAAAAATATGTACTATTCTTCTGATTTCCTAAAAGTCCTTGATGAGATAAATGTTAGGGTGCAAATAATATTGTTCTACATCCAGAATAAAAATGAGTTGCTTTCTGCTTATAAATTCTATTGTTGTAAGCATCCGCTGTCTCTTCTTGCTAATGAAAATAAAATTAACATTTTCCAGGTAAACGACATTTTCCTTGCATGTGTTGAAGTAGCCAAATGATCTTGTCACAGATGTTTTTCCCATCAAGTATTTCACTTGAAAGTGTCTAATCTTTCTTCAAACCCTTAGAGTTTAATTTTGGCCTTCTCCAGTTCTAGCATTTTGCATTAGCAGGTAATAACATTGTGCCAAATATTTCTAATTGACATCTGCAGAGTATCCTGTAATTCTTCCCTCATCTGTCAGATAATTCAACCTATGTAGTCCTATTTTTAAATTAATGAATCAAAGAATTTTTCCCCCTATTTAGAAACTGAAAAACAAGACAATCTTCATCATGGATAAAATAGGGACACAGAAAATGCTCCTATCACACTCTCTTGGCAAATTCTACACCAGACCAAAGGGAAACATTCAATAATCCAAAATATGAAATACAAATGTATGATTTTGCACAAAAACAGAGGCTTTGCTAATGCACTTGTCTTATTGTCACAACTTATATTAAACGCAAAGCTTTGTTTTTTTCAGCATGATTTGGCAACATTAGCCATACCTGACAAATCCCCGCAGAGAATATTTAGATTGCCAGTATCAGTTTACAGATGAAGAAATTTAGGAAAAATAAAAGTTTATGAGACTGAGATACAAACAGTATTTTTTTTCCAAATTGTTTCATTCTTTTTCAAGAATCCATAGTGGTTTTTTGCTCCATTGTGTCAAAGCGAAATATGTTTTTCTGGCCTATTTAGACCTTGGTCTATTCTTCAAAACTGAATACAAGGCCTAAAATTCTCTCTCCAAAGATGGTATTATTATAATAATAACTATCTCTAAATAACTTATGGACATGCATGATGACACTTGACTTTAATAGAATGGATCCAACTGTAGAAGACTATTGGAGATAGAAGACAAGGACATACATCTGAGGCAAAACAAGACAGGATATGAAGGCAAATCTGAGCAATAGGTCAGAAGTAGCAGCTCAGATATAGAATGGTTGTGAAGCATTGATGCAACCTGTGATAATAAGCCCAGAGAAAAGAATGCAGATCATGGATTAAAAATTGGTTTGGTGGCCGGGTGTGGTGGCTCATGCCTGTAATCCTAACACTCTGGGAGGACAAGGTGGGAGGATCGCTCGAGGTCAGTAGTTCGAGACCAGGCTGAGCAACAGTGAGACTCCTGTCTCTATTAAAAACTGAAAGAAATTAATTGGCCAACTTAAAATACAGAACAAATTAGCCGGCCATGGTGGCGCATGCCTGTAGTCCCAACTACTTGGGAGGGTGAGACAGAAGGATCGCTTGAGCCCAGGAGTTTGAGGTTGTTGTGAGCTAGGCTAACACCATGGCACTCACTCTAGCCCAGGCAACAAAGCGAGACTCTGTCTCAAAAAAAAAAAAATTGGATTGGAATATTTTCAGAGCACCATCCAGTTCAATCATAAGCAATAAAATTCAAGCATTTTAATGAGATCTAGAGCAAAACACAGGCAGTAAAGCTATCCCTTAAGGAAAAAACAGTTTGGAGTAAGTTGGGAGAAGTCATTACAGTTTCACTTCTTCCCCAAACACCACATTTCACTAAACAATAGCCTGTTTTTTAATGCTTACTCTACTTAAAATTAGTTATGTGTGCTCATGAAAAAATTTACTTAATCCTTATATTCTTAGCATTACTATGAAGATAAATAAGATGGATGGAGAAAATAGATTTAAAAACACTGAGCATGTATGCAAAGTATATAAGCATATCATGGATTATTGTTATTATTTTAATATTGCTACTTATATTCTGGTTCAGCCATCTGTATGTATCTACAGTTGTATTGAGCAATCTTAAAAATGAACGATGTTTCTATTTGTTTTTTCAAATAGATGTGAAGAGAATGCAAGAGCTGTTATTAAGAACATGATAATTTTATCTCAAAATGTTTCAAATATTAGCACTATATCAGCAACTAAAAGAGTAGTTCAATGAAATAGATGTGAGGCAAATCAGTTGGAGTTAATTGTGATGATGATAAAGTGATGAAATACAGTATTTGGGAAAATTACCAACAGTATTGTCCACTGAAATGTTTATTGTGCAAGTGATCCTGGTGAGAAAGAGCATTTTCAGAATGACTTTAACGTTAAACTAAGGAAATCCACCTTAGATAAAAAGATCATTAACTTGGAATTATTGTAAGAGACCAAATTTTAAGCATTATCTCCATAATGATACTATGGTATTATGGTATTCTTTCTTTTCTATTCACCAATGTGTCTACATTTATTATTGGAGTGAGCAACCCACATGTAAAGACAAAACCATTATGCAATAGGCCTCTTCAAGAGGGATTTTCCTGCCTGGGCTCAATTAGCTATTCTTTACACGTGTTTACTCAAACTAAATAATAGGAGAGGGTGAAATTTTGGAGTAGGCACATAAAGAATAAGACTGGGAGCAATTATACTGTATATTGGGTGATCTTGAATCAGATTGCTCTTCTTGTTTTCTTTAGTTATACATAGCCCTTCATATTCCCAATTAAGATATTTGATTAGTCAATTTCTTTTTCCCAACACCAGGATGTTTCGCCAAATAATTTGAATGTGTTCATTAGAATGAAAGCAGTCAATTTCTTTATTTATTTCTTCTTTCTATTTTTAATGTCTCAATTATTAATGGTCAACTTACTATGTTGTCTCAAAATGTTTGGGAAGCAATTCAATTAGGTTTGACAGCAATAGTAATATGACAGCATGCTCACTGGGGTGTGGAATATACTATAATAACTAAGGTTGGTTTGAATCTTAATTATGATTAAGCTGTATGATTTTGCTAGTTACTTTAGAAGTCTTCTCAGTTCTCCTAGATCAATAAGTTGTGACCTCCAAATGAGAGGAAATCTATTATAAACCTCCAAATGAGAGGAAATCTATAATCTAATATACACCTGTGCCAAAATACACATGGCTACCCCAGGGAAGAGGCCATTGTATAAAGCAGCGGTCCCCAACATTTTTGGCACCAGGGAGTGGTTTCATGAAAGGCAAATTTTCCACAGACTGGGGGCAGAGGTGGGGATGTTTTCAGGATGATTCGAGTGCATTACATTTATTGTGCAGTCAAACCTCTCTGCTAATTGTATCTGTATTTGCAGCTGTTCCCCAGTGTGCTAGCGTCACCGCCTCAGCTACACCTCAGATCATCAGGCATTAGATTCTTCTAAGAAGCACGCAAACTGGATCCCTCACATATGAAATTACAGCAGAGTTTGAGCTCCTATGAGAATCTAATGCTGCGACTGATCTGACAGGAGATGGAGCTTATGCAGGTATGCAAGCAATGCCGAGCAACTGTATGTACAGATGAAACTTTGCTCACTCCCTGCCACTCACCTACTCCTGTGTGGCCTGGTTCCTAAAAGGCCATGGACCAGTACCAGTCCGTGGTCTGGGGGTTTAGGACCACAAGTATAAAGGATTCATTTCCACAAGGGAGATAGAATGCCTTACCAAGCTTACTGGGAAAAGTTTCTGACACTGAAAATAAAATTTTGAAAAGTCTATGAATGTAAGCTGGCCCTTTTGAGTGTCAACAGTGGTTTGGAGATTTAAGAGAAAAATATACTTATACATTTAACGTATTACCAGAAGGAGATTAGTAGTTACATTGAGATATAAGTGATATATAAGTTACCTCTTGGTAAGGTCATAGGCAGGGGTCAAGATAAGAAGTATGCATAGGGTAATACCTCTTGGTTCAAGGGGATTTATCTGTTAACTCACACCATTACTAATGAGATGGAGGGTTTCAGAGACATTGATACCACTGAATTTACTATGGAATGAAACTGACCAGATTGTAATGAGATGGAAAAAAAGAAATAAAGGACAATCACTAAATATAAGTAAAAGTGATACTTCTGAAAGAACTTTTGAAAATTTTGTAGGCAAATGAGGAGGGGTAATAAATGTCAAGGTCTTGGGACAACTGTTGACCTAGCAATATCAGTAACCGCTACTACAAGAGTACCTGCCCATGCAAGTATACCTCACTCAGCAAGATGCCTGAGTGAAAATAGAAAGGATATTAACCAACTCTAATTATTCATGAGCCTAGTCCTTCCACCTAGAAATGTGTGAAGGAGTGATATGATGACATAGGTATTGTGTAATACAATAACATTCTTGGTATAAATGGACATTCTGCTAAAAAAAGGATATTATTATCAATGAAGTTGGGGAAAAATTATAAATCAAGTGTTTATTAAAAATATCTCAGAGCCATTAACAAGTGAATGCCCAATAAAACATTTTGAGGAAGTGTGTAGTTAGCAGACTTTCCCTGTTCTTGTTTTGTTATTAATAGACTTTATCTTTAGAACAGTTTTGTATTTAAAGAACAATTAAATGCATAGTACAGAGTTCTCATGTACACTTATTGTCCACCCTTGAAGTTTCTGTTTAATATCTTGCATTAATGGAGTACATTTGTTACAATCGAACAGATCCTGACACTTTATTAATAGCTAAAGTTTATAGTTTATATTAGAGATCACTCCAGTGTTTTATAGTTCTATGGGTTTTGACAAACGTTTAATGTTATATATCCACCATTATAGTTTTATAGAGTAGTTTCACTGCTCTAAAATGTCCATGAACTTCACCTATTCATCCCTCCTCTCTCCTCACCCTAGATCCCTGGAAACCACTGATGTTTACACTGTCTATAATTTTTCCTTAATAAAAATGTCATGTAGTTGCAATCATATAGTATGTAACTTTTTTGAGTGATTTCTTTTAATTAGCGATATGAACTTAAGATTTCTTCCTATCTTTTTGTGGCTTGATAATTTATTTCTTTTTTATCACCGTATAATATGCCACCGTACAAATGTACCACAGTTGGTTGATATATTTACTTGTTAAGGTGTATCTTGGTTGCTTCCAGATTTTGGCAATCATAAATCAAGGTACTATAAACACCAATGTGCAAGTTTTCGTGTGTACGTAAGTTTTCCACTCACTTGGAGCACAGTTGCTGAGTCATATGGTAAGATTACATTAATTCTATATGAAACTTCCTAGTTGTCTGTTAATGTGGCTATACCATTTTGTGTTCCTACCATCAATGAATGAGAATTCCTGTTGCTCCACATCCTTACCAGCATTTGGTGTTAAAAGTGTTTTGGATTTTAGTCATTCTAAGAGATGTGTAGTGGTTTCTCATTGTTTTAATTTGAATTTCCTTTATTAAATATAATGTGGTACATCTTTTCATATGCTTATTATTTGCTATCTGTACATATTTTTGCTGAAGTGTCTATTTAGATATTTTACTCACTTTTTAATTTTTTTTTTTTTATTGTTCAGTCTTGAAAGTAGTTTTGTATATTTTGGATACAAGTATTTTATCAAATGTGAGTTTTGCAAAGATCTTTTCCCAGTATGGCTTATCTTTTTGTTCTCTAATAGTGCTATTTCTGGAGTAAAAGTTTTTAATTTTATGAAGTACAACTGATCAGATTTTTTTTTCTTTCATAGATATTAATTCGGACTAGCCATATTTTGTGACTAATGGCTACCATACTGGATGGCTCTGACATAAAAAATTAGAGAGGGTTTCCAAGTAGAAAAAAATGCATATATTGATATTATTATTTATCTATTGCTGTATTAATTTATTAATTGTTTTGGCTATTTGTTATTACTTTAGCTAGCTGTCCAGAATAATCTTTTATTTCCTTTTTTTTTAAAAAAAAAAACATGTATTACGGGGGTACAAATATTTTGGCTACATGGATTGCTTTTCTACTACTTGAGTCAAAGTTGTAAATGTGCCCATCACCCAGATAGTGTACCTTGTACTCGTTAGGTATAATTTCACCAGTCCCTCTTCCCCTTCCCACCTGCTTGATTTCTATTGAGTTTTACTTCCATAAGTGCTCACGAGTGCTGTTTGGTTAGTTCCAACTTACTAGTGAGCACAAGTGGTGTTTGCTTTTGCATTCTTGTGATACTTCACTTAGGAGAATGGTCTTCAGTTCCATCTAGATTGTTGCAAAAGGTATTAATTCACTTTTATGGCTATATAGTATTTCATGATATACATGTATTACATTTTATTAATCTACTCATGAACTGATGGACACTTGGGTTAATTCTTAACCTTTGTGATTGTGAATTATGCTGCAATAAATAAGTGCCCCTTTGATAAAATGAATTTCTTTCCTTTGGGTAAATAGTAATGGGATTTTTACTTTTAGTTCTTTAGTTCTTAGTCTACTTTTAGTTCTTTGAGGAATCTCCATACTATTTTCCACAGAGGCCGTACTAGTTTGCAGTCCCAATCATCAGTGGACAAGTGTCTTTTCCCCATTTCCAAGCCAGCATCTGATGTTTTGGAAATTTTTGATAAAAGCCATTCTGACTGGGGTTAGGTGATATCTCACTGGGGTTGTGATTTACTTTCCTTTGATGATTAGTGATGTTGAGTAATTTTTTTCATGTGTTTATTGACCATTTGTCTACCTTCTTTTGAAAAGCTTCTGTTTTTGCCTACTTTTTCATGGGGTTGTTTGATTTTTCTTGCTGATTTGTTTGAATTCTTTGTAGATTCTGGTTATTAGCCCTTTATCAGATGTATAGCATGCAAACCTTTTTCTTATTCTGTAGGTTGTCTATATGCTCTCAGAATTGTTTTCTTGGGTGTGCAGAAGAATTTTTTAAATTTAATTAAGCCTCACTTTATTTATTTCACTGTTGGGGTGATTGCCTTTGTGGTCTTCTTGAAAATTCTTTGCCTGAGCTTATATCTAGAAGAGGTTTTTCAACATTTTCTTCCAGAATTCTAATGGTTTCATGTGTCAGGTTTAAGTCTATTATCAATCTTGAATTAATTTTTTTGAGTGGTGAGAGATATGGATCCTGTTTCCATCTTCTACATATGGCTATTCAATTTTCCCAGCACCATTTATTGAATAGTGATTCTTTTCCCCAATGATTATTGCTGTCTATTTTGTCATTTCTGTGGTATCAGTTGTAATATCCCCTTTATCATTTCTGATTGAGCTCATTTGGGCCCTTCTTTTCTATTTCTGGTTAATCCAGGGAGAGATCTATCAATTTTGTTTATCTTTTCAAAGAACCAACTTTTTGTTTAATTAAGCTTCTGTATTGTTGTTTGTTTGTTCCTTTTCAATTTCATTTAGTTCTGCTCTGACCTTAATTATTTCTTTTGTTCTGCTGGGTTTGGGTTTGATTTATTCTTCCCTTTCTAGTTCCTTGAGAGGATTTATTGGATTGGTGATTTGTGATCTTTCTGTGTTTTTTTAAGTAAGAATTTAAGGCTATAAATTTTCCCCTTGGGTCTGCTTTTGCTAAATCCCACAGAATTTGATAACTTGTATCCTCTTTGTGATTTTATTTGAGGAATCTTTTGATTTCTACCTGAATTTCCTCCTTGACCCAATAGTCATTCATTTAGGTTGTTTAATTTCTGTGAGTTTGTGTAGAATTGAGTGTTTCAGTTGGCGTTGATTTCTAATTTTATTCCACTGTGGTTTGAGAGTATACATGGTATATTTTCTATTTTTTTTAAACTTTGTTGAGATATTTTTTGTAGCCTAAGATGTGATTAATCTTAGAAAATGTCCCAGTTGCTGATGGGAAGAATTTATATTCAGTAGAGAATGATGGTCAGAGAACCAAATGAATGCTGAGTAGAGAACTAAAGGATGGGAATGTTGAAAACATTTTTCAACCCTCTATCTTCCTTCGGGGAGAGGAGTCTTTGGTTCTGCAACTTTTCTCAAATATGTAGAGCCATACCATTCACAGTTAGCTACCTGCTTCTTTTCTTTTGTTCCTTACTGCCCCTAAGTGTAGATGGAAGTTTCTAAAATATATTTTCTTTTTTTTTTCTGAAAACTTCTTTTAATATTTCTTGTCAGGTTGGTGTACTGGTGATGAATTCCTTCAGCTTTTGTTTGTACATGAAAACCTTTATTTCTTCTTCACCTTTGAAAAATAATTATGCTGGATACAGAATTCTATTTTTTTCTTTCAATTCTTGAAATAATTTATCCTATTTTCTTCTTGTATCCATAGTTTCTAAAGATAAGTCAAATATAATTGATATCCTTGATTTTCTGTAGGTAAATTTCCCCCATCTGGCTTCTTTCCAGATTTTGAGTTTATATTTGATTTTATATAGTTTAATATTCCTACCTGTAAACATTTTGATATTTATTCCTCTTGATATTTTCTCAGCATCTTGGTTCTGTATTTTTTTATGTCCCTAATTTTCCACAATTTTCATCTAGTATTACTTTGTATATATATTCTGCAACTTTCTCTTTTTTTTGTCATTCTGATATTCCTGTTCCACATGTGCTACATCTTTTATAGTTGTGTCACAGTTCTTGGATATTTGTTCAATTGTTTTTTTCATAATTTTTTCTCTTTGGTTTTCAACTGAGAAGTTTCTATTGATGTGTCCTTAAGCTCATTGATTTTTGCTTAGCTATATACAATCTATAAATTAGTCCATCAAAGGAATTTTTTAAACTTTTGCTACAGTGTTTTTTATTTATACCATTTAAAAATTTTTTTTCTAGTTTACATCTTTCTGCTTACCATGTTCATCTGTTTTATTTTTTTACATTTTTCCATTTTTTTAAATTAGACTTCTCAGCATATCAATGATAATAATTTTAAAATTTCTGTTTGATAATTCCAGAATATATGCCATAGCCATTCTAGACCAGTTTTAATGCTTGCTTTATATTCTTAGAATATGGTTTTATTTTTCTTGCTTTTTAGAATGCCATTTTTTGTTGTCATTGAAACACGGACATAATATATTAACTAATAGTTACTTATTTATATAGGTCTTAATTGTAAGTATTTATGCTTATCTGGCTGGAGGTAGGCTGTGTTTAATGTTTCCTTGAACTACAGGTGTCAGAGTTCTAGACTTTCTCTGGTGTCCTCATTTTGTCTGACCTGTTGCCTTTGTATTTCCCTAGAAACTTCATCTTAACAAGTCCCTGTGACTTGGAGTTTTTTCTTTTGTAACCCATTGTTTTCATACCAGAACTCTGTTTATATAATGGTAACATATTTATACAAAGAAACATTCTATTATGTTATGGTTACATCTCTGCTTTTAGTGAACCATAATCCCTTGGCTTTGGCCTTCAGTAGTGTTTCTTAGCCTTTTCTCCCCTTTACTTGGGAGAAACAAGGAATCTAGAGGGAACTCTAGCTGTCTTATTCCTTTTCCTCTAGACCAAATAAAGTTATGATAAAGTTGTTTCCCTTCAGTGGAGGCCTTTTTTATGGAAAACAGAAATCTCTGGTCATATTTCAAAATGGTTACTTCCCCCCCCCACCCCCCGCCACTGACCTAAGCACAATTAAATCTTTATCATGAGGATCTAGTGGGGTTTTTGGAGGCAAATTTCATGATGTGTAGGGGGCCCCTAAGACTAGGGTCTTTAAAAGATTTTAACTATGAAATAATTAACAATTATCTTCCAGAAGTTTAACAATTAACATTTAATTGTTCCTAGAAGTTACTGTTTCTAGCAGCTTCTACTGACTATAAGTATTATTCAGTGTATTCTTCTGTCTCTAGTTTTCTGGGTAGAAGTTGCCCTGTGATTTCCATCTTCTGATGGATCTAAGAAAAGTTGTTAATTTTAAGATTGCTCAGCTTTCTTTTTTTATTGTGAGAATAGAAATGATGACTTCCAAGCCTTTTATCTGTTTGAGTGTAGCCAGAAAATGTCTAATCTTTTCTATTTATGAGGAAAGAAGGATGCATATAAACATGTCCCAGAGGAAGACAATTTGAGAAACGCTGACTTACCTGTAGTTTTTTAATGTATGTTTAAAAATATAAAATAATGACCAAAATATAATTGGCTTAGAGATAGGTATAAAAAAATAATCTATCAAGTACTAATTCAATTTCAATCTTAAAAAGCTGTACTTGCTTAAGGAACCATGAATCTTCCACTTATTACAGGTAAAAATTTAGTAATTAAGTGAGTCATCCCAAGCTTGTCCTTTATATGTAAATAATTCTCAGCTATCTCAGGGATTATCATGAGATTAAAATTCACTAAAAAAGTAATAATAACAGCTAATATTTACTGATAAATTAAATTATGCTAGTGCTTACATATTTTATTTCCCTTAATCCTCCCTCAAACTTTATAAAATTATATTATTACAATTTTTCTTACAAGGAAAGAAAATACAAGTATGAATATTTATATAATTAAACCTAATCTACACAGGTGTAGGTATCAGTGCCTAAGGCTATCTAATTATGAAGCCCAAATTCAAAGAATATAATAACATTTTGTATAAGTGTAAGAAATTATCAATCCATTACAAATAAATTCTAACTCATTGAATGTAGTATTCTGACCACAAATGATAATTTGTTGAGAAGTTTATGGATTCATTCAGAATATGAATGAGCTTAAAGAGAAGATTGTATATTTTGGAATAGGTAAATTAGGCATATATAAAATAATTTTTTTCGGTACAAAGATTTTTTTCTTATTATTAACATTTTTGAGTCAATTACTATTGAGTGACTGCTTTGAGCCAGGCTTTGTAGTAACTACTCTAAGAACAAGATGTGAATTGTACAGTCACTGCCTCCATAAAGGCAAAATAGAACATATATTTGTATATATGTGTACACACATAGGTATGCTAGCCTGTATTGCAGGGCAGGACATGATCAATGTCATGGCAAGCTCATGCTCACTGTTAGCTCATTAAGCAGCGGCTATAACCTGTACCTCTTATTCATGTTGTTCATGTTGGTTTGTCAACATTTCTAAGAGAAAATAACTGCATTGTAGGGTACTCAAAAAGAATATTTTCACTCCAAAACTGAATAGATATTATACCTGTGTAGAACTGCATGATTTTGCACATGGTGGTGCAGCCTGGTCATCAGGGGCTCTCTGGCCAGTCTAGGCATGCAGTAGGGGACAGTACTAAGTGTAGGTGTTTGCAGGGGTCTCTAAGTATTTTGAGAATTTCTCATCCTTGTTAGCTAGAATTATGAGTTTAGTTTCTCAAGGTTAGAAGTGTAAGTTTACAGCTACAGCTCAGAAGGCAAGTAAACATTTGGTCTCATTTTGTCTGCTGTTTATGGTTTTTGAAAGTTTATTTAGTGGGTGTGAAAAATGCCAGATAGAGAAAAACAGTAAAAAGAGAAATTCACTATTTATTCACAGATGACTCATTAGCAGTTCAGTTTCTTCAAGAGCCTTGTTCCCTCTAGGCTTTTCATCAATGTAATGTAAGCTTCTTGCTGTATTTGTGTGTCTATTTGGATTTGTGGCAGGGTGTCAATGGGAAAATAGCAATGAATCCCCATGAAGCAAGTCAGTAATAATATTCTAGTGTTCAACTTCCTGTCATCAAGTCACTTAATTTCCCTATGCCTCAGCATCTTCATCTGTAAAATGAGAATACATAGCACTACCTCATGAGGTTGTTGTGCGGATTTTATTAGTTAATATGTACAACGTTTGCAAACATTAGAATACCATTCACATACTAAGTTCTAAATGGATGTTAGTTGCTTTATGTGTTTACTTGAACACATAGCTTGTGGCAAAACTTTTACTAACCTTACATATTTCCATATTTAAATCAAGTGGCAGTGTTCACCCTAGAATTTCCAATTCTTTAGTGGTAGTGATTGCACTGGTAGTGAGCATTAAATTGTCAATAGGACAGCTGTGTTCATTGGATCTCAGTATCCGCAGCATCATTTGGTAATAATATATCATTTTTATCCCTATTACACTCAATCCATTCACTGTATTCTACTTATTTCTTCCATGTTTGGCTGAGGTCCTATTCAAAGCCATGTTTTCTGAAGTGATTTTTGAAGCTAAATGCAGCCAGGACTCTCTTTCCCTTTTACTCATGGGAGAGTGAATTTTGTCATCTTCTCCAGCTCAAAACACTCTCTAGAGATTTCTTGTTTTGCTCCAAGAAATTTGAGGCAGAAGTGGTGGACTATAGGTTTCTTATTTTCCCAAAAGAGATAGGTTTCAGTTCAAGAAGATTATACAAAACTTGTGGATCAACAGCTCACTTCCTAATCATTGCAATATCATTGTAATTCCTATCATTTTTAGTTAAAGGTTATGGTAACTTATAAGGGAGCATCTTCTGAAGGTTTTCAGAGTAATGAATAAAATTTTTACTAATACCAACTTCAGCTAAACATAAGCATTACAGGATTTGTCTACTTGCTAAAGCACCTAGATCTAAAGTTGAGATATAATTGAAGACATGTGTAGACATAGAAGACATGAAACTGTGCTTTTGGAATTGAACATATAAATAAAAATTTGTGGCTAATACATGAAAATAAACTGAATTCAACACATTTGAAAGCAATCATAGAGTATACGTTACGGAAGGTAAGAGGATACCAGATATATGCACAAGTGATTATCGTGCAATATGTTCATTTCACATCATATGTACCACTTTTATGTATACTAGAGGGCTCACCTGATATTCCACTATATATTTTGTTCACTATTTCACCACCAATTTTTGGCTTACCTCCTAACATTTGGCTGTACATAGCATGTTTACGTTCCTAACCCTGGCCTCTACCATTATCTGTGCAAATAGTGCATATGAACTGTAATTTTTAGCCTCTTGCCACAATGAATGTGGTAGTCTAAGAAGTTTAGGCAGCAGATTAAAATCACCATCATCATTATCGTTATCATTACTCATTCACACAATCACTTCGTTTAAACACTTACAAGGTACCAGGCACATTTTTGAGTACTCTTTTAACTAATTGAATTCTCACAACAACTCGATGGGAGAGTTATTAACGTTATTCCTATTTACATTTGATGACACTAAGGCATAGAAGAATAAGTAAAGTTGCCCAAAGACATTGGGAAATTAAATGGTGAACGAGGATTTAAACCAGAGTCTGGCTCCTAAGTGAAAAACAATGCCTTGTTGTCACTATGGACAATGCTGAGTAACAACACAATCCATGCATTACAGATCTGGTGAGTGTGCTATGCTATGAGTGAAGGCAAGAAGTTCTCCATGCTTCCAGAATTTCTAAAGGACATCATACTGCCAGGAAATCTAATGATAGTTATGGAGGCTAAAAGAACAATTTGGGAATTTTGGCTATTGTTGGCTTTGAATTTCTGAAACATACTTGCATAAATATGTATGCATAATTTTCTATAAAAATACTATTGATATGTACCATTTCATGAAATGATATAAAATTTGCTTTTCAGCAATTTAAATGTACAAAATATCTTCAGGACAATTTGAAGTTTAATATTTAGTCATATATGATGTCAGCCACTATGAAAACATGTCCTTGCCAAGGAGATAATTTTATGAAAAATTCTATTTTTAAACTGTCTACCTTTTAAAAAAGCAGTTTGTATTCATAAGAACTGATTTTCATGTACTCCTGCACAATGCTAAACTTAAAGGAATGCATATAAAGCAATGTTGAAAAACATCAAAACATCATATTCATTTTTAGGTAAGAAAATAATTTATTTTAAATATTGATTATAATATTATCAGTTATATAGTCATTAATATTTTATATAGCATGAGTCTTACTAGTCAATATTCTCTAAGCATTTACCTAGGTCTGGCAGAACACAACTTTTTAATTTCTATTTTCAAATTTGGGGCACTTGGTGCCACAAAATTAAACAACTTGTTTATGGTCATAGCTATGGTCTGAATGTTGCTGTCTTTTAAAAATTTATGTATTGGAACATAACCCCTAAGGTAATGGTATTAAAAGGTGGGGCCTTTGGGAGGAGATTAGGTCATGAGGGTTCAACTCTTATGGGTGTGATTGTGCCATTATAAGAGAGTTTGAGGGAGCCTGTTTATTTCTTCCATCCTTTCTGCCATGTGAAGACACAGTGTTTGTCCCTTCTGCCATCTAAGGATACTACAAGAGGCCATGTATGAAGAATGACTCCTCATCAGCCACCAGACTATGAGATACCAATTTCTGTTTATAAATTACCAAGACTAGGGTATTTTGTTATAACAGCATGAACAGACTGAGACAAAAATATACTGAGTTACTAGGGGACCAAATATTAGAACTTCTACATTTTAAAATCCTGGTTAGTCTTTTTAGTAAATATAAATTTTAGCAGGTTACATACTTTTACCTAGTTTTACTGTCTCTTCCTTTTGTAAAATGTATTGTAATTCATGTAATGTGGTTAAATAAATGACATATACATTCTTGGAAGCTTTTCTTGTAATATTATTTGCTCATAAAATTTATAAGTGGCATTTTGAATGGTTCCTGTCTGCCTCACTGGTGTTTTAAAAGAGTGATTGCCCATGATGCATAATTTTAATGGTACTGGAAAGGCTCTAGAGTCCAATTGATGTCTTCTCATCCATCATCACACAGGTTTTTTTGAGGGAGCTTACTGGGTAGTCTTTCTGTGATTCCATTTGCAAAATAGTATTCATGTGAATTTTATGAATTTATATACATTTAATTTATAAATTATTCCATTTATTTCACTGTATTTATATAAAACAAATTCATGAGAGGCATGAGAAAAATAATTATCTTTGAAGGCTACTGACTGAGAAGGGAAAGAGGGAGTTTTCAGGGGTTCTGGAGAAGACAATATAAAGACAGAGACAAGGATTGGGATGATATGGCCATAAGCTGAAAAAACCAGGGAGTGCCAACAACCACCAGAAGTAGAAATAGCCAAGGAAGGATCCATCTTTAGATCTTCCAGAGAGAAAATGAATCCTGGCACCTCTTAGATTTCAGATTTCTGGCTTTCAGAACTATCAGAGAAAAAAAAATTTTGATTATTTTAAGCCATCTAATTTGTAATTTATCATAACAGCCACAGGAATCTAATACAGCTTTTTAGAACTTCTGGTCCTATTATAACCTTCTTGACATTCTTGATCATGTTTTCACTGAGAATATATTGTAGTTCATAGAGATAGTCCCATTGTTCTTATCTCAAAATCACATGGATTCTCTTCAGTACTATCACCATATTTATCTTGATGTCCAATAATCACAGTGATCTAAATTGTAAAATCACGACCATAGAAACAAGAGTAATGCAGAAGCCCAGCTTGTAGAAAGTGGTATTGAAAGGAACAGTGAAGAAAAGGGAGAAAGCAGTCAAAAAAAGACATTCAAATAGTCCACAAGCCAGATCTTCCAGAGGAGAGGAGACAGAAAATAGTTGGAATTCAGTGCATTAACAGAGTAAAGGACATAGAATTAGAGATATAGATTCAAGTCCCAGTTCTAAATTTTCATAGTTGGAATGATTTGGGCAATTTGCTAAATCTCTCAATGTTTTAGTTTCCTCATCTTTAAACCATAATAATACTGGGCACCTATCCCATTTTTAAAATTAAAAAAGAAAAATAATATAAAATGTTCAATAAAGTTCCTGATACATAGAGAGTGCTTAATAAATACTAGCTATTGCTTTTTGTCTTTTTTATTATCATCATCATATATAATACTTGAATAAAGAAAATTTGTTTCTGGTTCTGTCCATAAACCTTCTCATATTTAAATGCTTATGGGGTAAAATTCACTATAATAATGTTCTTGTTTAGCATTCTTAAATGACATTTTCTCATAAGCACTAGGCTGAAAATAAATCCATATTCATTAATAAAACTTCCCAAGACAATCATTTGTTGTGTTATATTATGACATAAATTTGAATTAAATATCTGAATTTGAACTCAGTCATTTTATATAGAGTTTAAAAGGAAATATTCTTTTCTAATTGCTAAATGAAAATGCAATATTTTAGAGAAATTGTTGAATGGTATTAGGGCTCATGAAGAACTACATAATTCAGGACTCTTGTAAACTCTCTGTCATTTCTTCATATTTTGACAAAATTTTTCACCTCTAATTTTTGATCAGTTATTCCTGGACACATTAAAATTACTTTATTGAATTTCAATCCACTTTTAATATTTTATGCTTTGTGTGATGAATATATTGTTAAAATATCATGAGAATACATGAAGAATTATTTCCATAATTTTAATTTACTAAAGTAGAAGAAAAACAGTGTGTGTTTGTATGAATCTGTGTGTTTTTGTGTGTGTTGGAGATAGTTTATCCAATTACTTGAAATGGACCTTAGCCAATTTTATTGTCAATTCAGGATATATGCTTTTTAAATATATCTGTAAAAATGCTAACATGCCTAGTTTTACTTTAATGAGAAAGAATTTATATGCATACCTTTTCCCATTTTGTGTTAATGGGGATCACATGAACAAAACACTGTGCATTCAGATAAGAATGTATTTTTTATTACTTCCTTTAAATGAGAAAGTTTTTCACTCACAGTTTCAAAAGCTTGAGTTAATTAAGTGAAATAGTTGCACCATCACATGAATGACTAAGCTCTGATTACATGAGGCTGGCAATAAATATTACTTTTTGTTTAAATGAGAGTCCAAAATTAGTCTATATTTTAAAGTTTCGTTATTACTTTGAAGTTTCCTGTCATTTCCTGCGTCTGTCAGTTGACTTTGGTCTTGTCTTCCAGGTCTCCTAGGAAGGTATAGTTAGTAGAATATTCTATTTGTTATGGTAACAATATGCAGTGTAACAAATATGTCATAAAATATATGGTTGAACACGATTAGAAAAATAATTTTTGGTTATGGTATATTCCAATGGAATAGGTGAACAATCTTCTGTTTTATTCAGTCTTTGGAGTTCCAGATTGCAAAGGCTATGTCATCAAGAAAAAATAACTTCTAAACTTGCCCTGGATTTTGAAATCCAATATGAAAAGAGAAGAGAAAAAGTCATCTCCCTCTTAATTTCTGGTTTGAAATTTATATATCTGGCCATAATAATTCACATGGTCCTACTTAAACATAACCTGAGGGAGTCTGGAAAATATCGTTCCAACAGAGCAGGTCCTTCACCCAAATTTGGTGCTATGAAGGAGAAACATTAACCTGCCAAAACCTGCCCTCTAAGGAGAACATATCGATGTCTGTGCTTTCCCCAACACTCAGAACGCAGCCCTGATGAATTTTCATTCTTCTTACCCTTGATCCATATTCTTCTATTTCACTCATTGATTTGTTTAAGCTATTTTCCTTCCATGTTTAAAATTTAATTCTGAGATAATTGTACATTTATATGTATGTGTAAGAAATAATGCTGAGGGATTCCATGATCACTTTACCTAATTATCCCCAATGGTAACATTTTACAAAACACACAACCAAGATATTGACGTTAATATAGTCAAGATACAGCAACTTTTCAACGTAAGTTCTCTTCATGTTACATTTTAAAGTATACTCACTTCTTTCTCTATCTTCTCATCTTCTCTTTAACGTCCAGTAAACATGGCTCTGTTTCTCATTTCCTTATTTTTCTTTGATTTTTAAGAATGTTATATTTTTTATTTTAAGAATGCCATAAGAATGTTATGTATCTAGAAATATAGTTTATTTTAAGAAATCATACAGTGTATAATATTTTGGTATTGACTTTTGTTTTTCACTCAGAATTATTCCCTGCAGATTCAGGTTGCTATATGTATCAAGAGTTTGTTCATTTTTATTGCTGAGTAGTAGTCTATGGTATAAGTGTACAGTAGAAAATGCCAATTGCTGACAAAGATATGGAATATCCAAACCTTTCTTTCAGTCTCATGGGAATGAAAATTGATGCAGTTACTTTGGAAAATATGTTATCAGTTTTTCACCAAACAAAACATACTCTTACCATAGGATCCAGTGATCATTCCCCTACATATTTACCAATCTAGTTTGAAAGTTATATCCTCAGAAAATATAAAATGACTTTATTCAAAATCATGAAAAACTGGAATCAACCAAGATGTCCATAAGTGAATGGATAAACAAATTATAGTGTATGAATACAATGGAATTATATTCAGAGATAAAAATAGATGATCTATAAATCTGTGAAAAGGCCTGAATAAATCTATATTCATATTGCTAAGTAAACGAAGCCAGTCTGAGAAGGTTACATATAGTGTGACTTCAATTACATGACATTTTGGAAAGGCAAAACTAAAGATATAGGATTGGTGTTGCCAGGTGTTCAAGGATGGGTGGTGGTTCAGTATGTGATGCACAGAAAATTTTTAGGGTGGTGAAACTGTTTGGTAAGATTTGATAATGATTGATACATGATGTTATACATTTATTAAAACCTATAAAATTTTACATCACAAAGAACTTTAATGTGTTTTTGTTCTGTTTTGTTTTTTGTGATGGGGTCTCTCTGTTTTGCACACCCTGGAGTTGACTGGCATGATCACAGCCCACTACAGCTTCAAACTCCTGGTCTGAAATGATCCTATTGCCTCAGCCTCTCAAGGACCTGGGATGATAGACATAGGCCATTGTGCCTGGCTTTTAATGTATATTAATTAAACAACAACAACAAAAAAAACATTAAGGGAGAAGAGTGATCATAGAATGAAAAGTAGAATATGACAAAATAATCTAATTGTATTATAAATGCATGAAACAATCTCAATTAATTGGTTGGGGAAAAGTACTAGCCTAAGTAACTTTGGAAATGAGTGGCATCCATATGACTAAAAGCAAAAGGAACTAAGCATAAACACTGTACTCTGGTTGATAAAGTTGTTTTACATGGAGGTATGGGTTAATAATTTTTAAACCACTATATCTGAATTTTGGACCTGAACAATTAATTGAATTAATTACAGATAGTGGGGCCAGATTCCTTATGGTAGGCATGAGAATAAGCAAGAGGAAAAGGCTAGAATGAGCCACGTGGTAATGGGAGACAACAGTATAGATTCAGGTTTAACTTAGTATAGACACAGATTAACACATATAAAATATTTATAGATGTGTGTGTGTGTGTGTGTATTAAAATACAAAAATATGTTTTCTTGTTTTGTCAACTGAAATGGTCTAGAAGTACTAAATCCTAGTAGCAATATACATGTTTGGTGTCCAGATTTATGTGTGTGTGTGTGTGTATATATATATATATATATATATATATATATGGATATGTAAACTAGAAATCTAAATACACATAGAATTTTATATATAGGTATATATTCACAACATACAGGATATATATAATATATGCATATATATGTATTCAATTATATATATATGCATATGTATTATATTACTCATTATGTATTTCTATATATATTTTTAGATTTTTATATTCTCCAGGGGAAAAACAAAACAAGGACCCTTAGACAAATGGCTGATTCTAGTCCTGTATCAGAAAGGTAAGGAAGTGCTCTAAAAAATAAAAAAAAATAAAATAAAACACAATGATGGAGGCATTTCAAAGAGACAGGAGCCAACTGAAAGAGTTCCCCACAACTTTACCTGAAACAATCTGAGCAACAGAATAAAGTAATATTGATTTATAAGCCATGCTATAAAGTAAATAACCATAAACCCATATTTGTACAAATAAATGACTGAATAAATAAATAAATAAATGGGAAAAATAGACTCATCTCTCAAGTAGAAAAATTCTGAAGAGTTTATATAGGTTTTATGTATCTCTTTACTCCTTAAATATCAGCTGTTTGCTACTCTCCAAAGAGTACTGCATAGAGTAGAAGGGGGTAAAAAGGAAAAAACAGGGTCATTTTACAGTGAAGAAATCCAACAAATAATACTTGGGCCAGATGATCAAAATTAACTTCAATAATAATTACTCATGTTACAGCATGTTCTTTGATCTAATGAGAATGGCACTTTCCCTTTGTGGTATTCTTCTCTAAAGCCCATTACCCCAGTCTAATCATGACAAAAATAAAAACAAATCACAATTAAGGGGTGTTTTATAAAATATATGATTAGTACTTCTCAAAACTGTTAAGGTCATCCCAACCAAGGACAGTTTGAGAAATTGTCATGGCTCAGGGAAGCCTAAGGAGACAGGACTGCTAAATGTAATGTGGTCTCCAAATGAGATCCTGAGAAAGGAAAGAACATTAAGTATCAACTAAGGAAATATAAACTTCATGTAGCAATAATATTAAAAGTAGTTCATTAGATATAATAAATGTATCATACTAATATAAGATTTTATAACAAGGAAAACTAGGGTTAGATTCTGTTAGAATGCTATAATTTTCACAACTTTTATGTAAATCTAAAACTATCCTAAAATTTCTAAAAAGTTTTTTAAATTGTGTTTCATTTTAATTTGTTCCAAGTGATCTCTGGGAATTTATTGCTAGCCTGAACTGAATTACTTTCCAACAAACAATGCAACTTCCTTTAATCAAATGCATGCAGACTCATTTTTTCCTATCTACAGTAGTTTTAAATGATTCAGATAAAGATTATAAATGCCTCTTTTCTAGCATTTAATAGTTTTTGACTTCAGAGAACTATTATGTGAATTTCTTCTTCGATGTTCGTTATTTGCTTTGTAAGTAATAGATGAGTTTTTTTTTCATTTTCTTCTTCTTCTTTTTTTTTCTGGTAGTCTTTGTTTTATCCTTTGGCATTGCTTTTTCCATTTGGTCTAAACAGCAACTATTTATTGTTTACATGCAGTAC
>VSMD01040850.1:0-21069 GCA_008750895.1 Mirza zaza
TGTAGCCTGCCATGTTGACATGGCAACGAGTGGCTCCTGGCATGGAAAAAGGGCCCTGTTGTTTATGGGAGATCCCATAGTATAAACACATGGCCTGCAGAAGAAAGACAAAGAAACAAAGGGGCAGAATCTTTAAAATGAGTTGTCACTTTTCTCACCACCATTGTAGTGAAGGTTAAGTTGAGCTTTCAAAGAGAAAATATTTGAGACTGTAGTTGACTCCTTTCAAAGCATTTTGAACTGAAACTGCCAAGGCCTGGCTTTGTGAATAGCTGAGTGGTTATTTCTCCCAAATGAATTACTTAAATATATAAAGAGGGGCTTTTTTCTTTCTTTCTTTTTTTTTTTTTGAGACAGAGTCTCACTCTGTTGCCTGGGCTAGAGTGAGTGCCATGGCATCAGCCTAGCTCACAGCAACCTCAAACTCCTGGACTCAGGCAATCCTTCTGCCTCAGCCTCCAGAGCAGCTGGGACTACAGGCATGCACCACCATGCGTGGCTAATTTGTATATACATATACATATATATGTATGTATGTGTGTGTGTGTATATATATATATACTTTTTAGTTGTCCAACTAATTTCTTTCTATTTTTTTAATAGAGACAGGGGTCTTGCTCTTGTTCAGGCTGGTCTCGAACTCCTGAGCTCAAGTGATCCTCTCCCTTCCGCCTCTCAGAGTGCTAGGATTACAGGCATGAGCCACTGGCCTGAGGGTTTTTTTTTTTGTAAGGAGAATAATATTTTTTGGATGATATTTTAAATACGAGTCTGCCAAGTTATAATTTATATTCTCCTTGCCCCCTCCCCTTAGGCCTGTATGCCTACAAAAGAAAAAAGTTTTAGAGACATTCTTACAAACCTTTTGGAAAGTATTCTGGAAAAGAAAATATGTTTGGAGATCAGTGAGATATTAATGCTTGGAAAAACAAGCTGGTGGCCTCAAATCCAGTGTTGGTGGGCAGATACCCCCTCAATCTTGGAAACTACCATCTCAAATGGAGCCCTTGTAGAAATCGTTGTGTGGAGGCCAAGAACAGGGGTTGGCATATAAACAGGACTGTAGGTCACAACCAGGATTGTGATGGCAAAGCCAACTGCCGAGAGTTGTTACCAAAGCAAATGTACAAAACCAATGACTCATTCTGCTACAATTAAAAAATACAAACCTACCCAAACCAAAAGAGATCCTTTCCATGATCAAGTCATGGTTGATAGAGATGGAAAAAATCCATGAGATCAAAGGAATCCATTCTTTTGACACCACAGAGTAGAAGGCACAAGACTAACTTCTCTGGAAAATATCTTAGGAAAATGTTTCCACTTCCTGTTTTTCATGAGTCATGACAAATATGTAGCTTTAATCAGCTTGACTTATAAAGTAAATGAATACAACTAAGCACTACTGGTTTTGGATAAACTAGTTTTCCTTTCTCATTTACATCATTATAATTAAATATTTACTGTATTCCTACAATGTGCACGAACACACAGAATGATGGTCCTACTCTACTGAACAGGTCCAATAAGGAAAAGAGAAACCAGTGGAGATCTCAACAAGCAGAGGTAATTTAATATAGGGAATGAGTTATGAAAATGATAGAAGAGCTAAGAAACCAATCAGAGTACAGTGAGGAAATTGAGGCCTAGGGAAATCTGTACAAACCTTGTTAAATTAGCCCTTACCTTCCTAGCCACCTTTCAACCCAATTAACTACCATAGCCCAAGCCACTTTGCCTTGTTACATTTGCATAATTGACTACTTTTTGTCAAATTCAGTATGTAAATGTTCAATTCAAACTACATATTAACATCTTCATTTCCTTCTGAAGGCTCCTGTGCCATGTAAAATTTGTATTAAAGAAATTTGTATCCTGTTGATGTCTTATGTCAATTTAATTATCAGACCCAATGGGAAAAATTCTTAAAAGATTGAGGTAAAATTTTGTCTCCCATACAGTTCAAAAACAAAATGATTTTTATTATGGATTGTAAGAAGCAAAAACTATGTGTTTCAGTCAGTTATTTCTCCATGACAAAATAACACAAATACTTTAAGTATTTGTATTATACATTATTAAAATGTATAACAATAAGCATCTGTGTGTGTCAGTTGAAGCTCAATAAGCTTATATGGATGGCTGTACTTTGAGATGTGGGTACAGTTCAACTTGGTGCCTCATTCTTAGAATATAGCAAAACTAATTTCTTTAGTATTAAGGAAAAAACAGGAACTTGGGGTTTAAAAGAGGTGAGGGACACAGGGAAAATTGCCCCAAATCTACCTCACCCCACAACAAGGGATGTGAGCACACTTCAAATCATTGTTTGGTGTTTATTAAAAGGAATGATATGTAATCTTATGAGACAAAAAAAAAAAAGGAGTGACAATAACCTGGGTATATTCTGTTCTTCCTAGATGAGGTCTTAATCCTTCTTCTCCCCCCCCCACCAACACACACACACACACACACACACACACACATCCCATATGACTTTAAGTGTTTATTTTATAAATATCTTTTGAATATTTACAATGTGCAAAGCTGGAAAGCCAAGGATATAAAAGGAAGGTAAATTGAGGGGGAAGGTGAGAGAAGTGAGACTGCTTGGCCATCCACAACATCAAACATTTTTTATTCTTCACTGGAGAAAAAACAAAATATACGAAGTAGATCATCCAATTCATGAAGACTTCCAGATGGCTTCTAATCTAGACCATCACCTTTCAAGTTTTTATTTCCAAGATTAAATGGGTTAAAATTTATAAACCATCTTTGAACCACATATACCATAGATAAAATTCAAAAACAGATACTGTCTCAAAAAACCCACACTATGGAGAGGGCAGGACAAGAGAGCAAAATTTAAAAAATAAATAAAATGTTTTCAAAAAGAGTAAGAAAAAAAAAGCCACACTTACATTATGGTGGCTCGCACTTGGAATCCCAGCTTTTTGGGAGGCCAAGGTAGGAGGATTGCTGGAGCCCAGGAGTTTGAGGCCTCAGTCTTCATGAGGCTCTGGCAGATCTGTGCATTTATAAAAATATATTTCAGAAGAGTTTTCTGTCAAAAGTCACAATCCCAGTGTCAGGGTTTCAACCAATTGGAAGACTTCATCACCTTAACCACTTGATCCAAAACAACTTGGTTCCCACAAACTTTAAGGTTGGTTACTTAATAAGGAATGGTGGGTTCTCAAAGAATCCGTTTATCTGCTCTCTACTTTTTTCCTCTCATCTGTAAAAGAGACAGGTGATAAATGGAAAGAAATTTTTCAGAGGGATCATCTTATGATCCCTGAAAATTTTGTTATTCTACTCTATGTAGACAGTACCTCGCTATGGTTTACTATAAAGTAAAAACAGGTGACTGGTGAGATTTTATGGGATGATGTTCTAAAAATAAGATACAAGTGACAGAAGATGATCAAGGAAGGGAGAAATAAAGAGTCTGGAATAGCTGGAGAAGATCTTGAATTTAAATTAATTCAACTAGGTCAGGGCGTGGTGGCTCAGGCCTGTAATCCTAGCACTCTGGGAGGCCAAGGCGGGGCGGATCTCTCAAGGTCAGGAGTTGGAAACCAGCCTGAGCAAGAGCGAGACCCCGTCTAGAAAGAAATTATAATTGGTCAACTAAAATATATAGCAAAAATTAGCCGGACATGGTGGTGCATGCCTGTAATCCCAGCTACTCCGGAGGCTGAGGCAGAAAGATCGCTTGAGCCCAGGAGTTTGAGGTTAATGTGAGCTAGGCTGACGCCACAGCACTCACTCTAGCCCCGGCATCAGAGTGAGACTCTGTCTCAAAAGAAAAAAAAAAAAATTTTTAATTCAACTAATATAAAGAGAACAATGATGCTTTCTGTTTTCAGATTCACGTAAATGGAAGGAGAGTACATTTGATCTGGATCTTGCAAAAAGACTTTGCCAGAAGGAAGCAGAGACCCTCCCGGTAGAAGGAACAATATGGGCAGACGTAGAGCATGTGGACAATTTCTCCTCCTGAAAGGCAGGGACCAGTGGACAGATAAAGGTAGGGTTTGGTAGAGGAGGTAATAATGAGATGTTGAGAGAAAGCCCTGGACCTGGAAACGTGCGTGGGACTTAAAAGTCAAAGAGGATTAGATAAAACCTGCCAAAATAAGGAAATCACGTCTTAGGAGTGGGTGAGGGCAGTGAGTGAAGGGTACCCGCAGTGGTTCTCAATCCGGGAGACCCAACTTAAGGCCGGTGCAACACCAGCCACTGGACCCTGCCTCCAAAGATTCCGATTTAACTTGCCTGAGAGAGGGAAAGAGACACCAGTGTTTCGAGAAACCTCGCCAGTTGCGAGTAATTTACAACCACTGCACCACCATGTGGAAGGAGAGAGGCCAGCGTCTGCTTGGGGCAGAGAGTTAAGCACAAATAGAAGGTGGGGAATCAGTTTTCAACTACAACCGTGTTTGGACAACCTGGAACAGCTGTGAGCACACCGCCGCCTGATATGCTTACCGCTTTGAGAGTTTAAATCTCGTAACTTCCCACAAATCCTATATAAAAGGAGAATTGCTGACAGAGTGAACTGTTCGCCCAAGCACAAGTAGGGCTTTCGTTTTCTCCAATAGCACCCCCCAGCCCCGGGTTTGCTGGCAGGAAATCTGACTTGCAGTGAGCTAAAACCTCACTCCCACGGAGCAGCAGAGAGGCGAAACACCAAGCGACGAGGGTGGGATTCGAACCCACGCGTGCAGAGCACAATGGATTAGCAGTCCATCGCCTTAACCACTCGGCCACCTCGTCGCACATGCCAAACAACCGCATGAAAAGTATATTTATTTACTCAACAGAGTTTCGTTCATAATTCTATTGTTTTAGTATTTTCACTGATGTTTCTGCTTTCTGTAAATGGCCCTCTTACTCCGATTTTTAAAAAAATAAAACCTAAAAGGGAGACTGGAGAGGGGAGGGATGGAGCTGAATGAAGATGACAAAGTACACTTCCTAAGGGGGAAAAATGGGACAAATTAACAAAAGAGAATGGAGTTAGTGACTGCTTTTGCTTTTAAAATCAAATTGGATTTTGTTTTTTTTCTATTTGGCCATGTATATGAACACTAAGAACAGCATCATTAAACCAGTTGTAATTATTGTTGCATCCCTAGACACTCCTCTGTAGGATTCTCAGAAGGATGCCTGCCATATAATTACCATAATGCCTCTGAGAAATAATAATTATCAACCTCTTCTGGAAGCCCAAGCAGGTGTTTGGTGAAAAAGTAGGAGTAGCGAGTTAAGCTCAAATATTGCGATTGGTTCTAAATGTCAGACCAAAGATTTTGAACTGTATGTTGAAGAATTGTACAGCCATCACAGGGGTTCTTGTTTTCTCTTATTTCATACAAAGAAATATTACCCCAAAATGATAATTTAGTATTGTCATTTTTTATTATTAGTGCCTATTTCTATGCCCTCCAATCAAAGACAACCAGGAATACTCCTAGAGTTGGATAAAATGGGTTTGTTGCTGCTACAACTAGGAAGAACACATATCATGAGAAACCTTGGAGAATCTCAGCTAAGAGGTGTTTATAAACTCCTCTTTTTTGTGTGCTTGTGTTGGATGATTTCAGGGAGGGTGAAAAAGGAAACAGGGCTTTGTTCTGGGTTGGATGCTGTCAGGAAGGGAGGGCATAATTGTGTAATTAGGTAGCTTAATAAATTTTATTTAGAGGGAGGTAAGAAGAGAATGAAGCTAAAACTATAAAAGCAGTGGTTCTTCGTATTAGTTAGTAGAAGTGGATGTTTGGTATTTTTGTGGTTTACATAGTGACCTTGATTTATTATCAGTGCTTAGACAAGATTATGAAATGTTTTATTGTTGATGTGTTTTTTGTTTGGTTGTTTCTGTATCATTTCATCACAATCAGAAAGATCAGTCTGATGCTAATGTTCTGTCTGTGAGATTGTTTATATTCAACAGAAGAACTCCATGGCCTAGCTGAGCACCAGCCCATTCTTGACAACACCCAGGCCTAGTGGATAGGGTCAGACCAATTCCTGGATGCCAGGGACAGCTTTTCTCTTTCTCACCTATATACAACATAATTACAAAAAATAATTATGTGTGTGTGTGTGTTATGACATGATGTAACATACAATAAATAAGAAAATGAGGATGAAAGAAAAATAAAGATCAAATTTGTAATATGATCAAGATTGAAATTGCATACTCTAAGGTGGTATCAGGAGATGATTTAATAAATATCAAACAGATTAAGTATCAAATCAGTTTCAAAACATGCCAAGCGAAAACAGGCAAAATATACAAAGTTTCAGTGTTTTAAAACTTAAGTGAATGAGAAATTCTAAAATGTTTCTGGAAAGAAAAAAAAAAGACTTTTAATCTGCCTAGTGCAGTGGTTCACACCTGTAGTCCTAATATTCTGGGAGGCCGAGGCAGGAGGATCACTTGAGGTCAGGAGATTGAGACCAGCCTGAGCAAGAATGATATCCTATCTCTACTAAAAATAGAAAAATTAGCTGGTCATGGTGGCATGCACCTACAGTCCCAGCTACTCAAGAGCCTGAGGTAAGATCACTTGAACCCAGGAGTTTGAGGTTCCTGTGAGCTAGGCTGATGCCATGGCACTTTAGCCTGGGCAACAGAGTGAGACTCTGTCTGAAAAAAAAAAAAAAATTACTTGGTGTTGGTAGTGTTGGGATTAGGAATTATAAACCATAATAAACAAACCTGGGCCTGAAGAGTCCATTGATTCATTCATTCATTCAATCTTTTGACAAATATTATATTAAATATCTTATATGTACCAGTCACTGTTCTAAGTACAGTTTTATAAACTATACATAAAATTCCCTGCCCTGATGAAACTTAATTATAGAAATAGGCAATAAAACTTAATTATAGTAATAGGCAATAAAAAACTTAAAAATCAAAATGTATAGTATGTCAGAAGGTGGTAAATGCATTTGAGCAGAGACAACTTAAGCAGGGTGGTCAGGAAAAAAGTAGCTCAGTGGTTCTCTATGCTGCTATATTGGAATCCATGGGAAACTTTTGAGAAATATCCATGTCAGGGCATTTATTCCTAGAGATTATTTATTTATTTATTTGTTTTTTAAAATTTTTTTCTGTAGAGAAGTCTCACTATTTTGGCTTTTATAATTATAAAGGAAGATACACAAAGAAAAACTAAAAAAAAGTTTTGGCCACAAGATAATTTTCTCAATGGGAGTTACCAGGAATTGCTCTTCCTGACTATGGAAAGAAGGTACCTGCCAAGTATCAGTCTTAGCAGTAGGCCAGCATGAGTCAGAGCTCATTCTACCTTTGGGTCTCTAGGGTATTTAAAACACAGTGTAGTGGGCACACTTCTTGTGTAATCCCCTTCCTCTGAGTGGGAGCTAGACATAGTGACTTGCTCCTAACCTATAAAATATAGAAAATATGATAGATGTCACTTTCACAATTAAGTTAAAAAAAATCAAGACTTTTATCCAACCAACAAATTTTAACTATTGCCTTCTCAGTTTATGTGCATTGGTGAAACAAGCGGCATGTTGGTTAAGCCCACATGGCAAATGAATCCTATGAAGTCTCCAGAAGATATGTAGCCCTTCTGACATTTTGATTTTACACTTTTGATCTCCAAAACTGTACGAAATAATTTCATATTTTCTTAAGCCACTAAATTTGTGGTAATTGTTACCTACAGCAGCAACAGGAAACTGATACAGAGGCAGTAAGACACTACCATGACTAGTATTAAATAGGCGAAACAAAATTTACAGGGCTTATTCTGGAACAACATTTAGAGGCTAGAGGAGTTCATGAGGCTCTTTTCATGTTTCTGAAATCACAGAGGATATGATTTGAACTGTGGAGAGTCAACAGAGGGAATTTAGAATCCCACTGACAGCTGGAATTCTTGTATTTGGAGTCGAGAGGGTTAACCTTTAAACCATGGTACCTTTGCACAACAACCTCAAAGATGGGCTAATGGAAAAGAACAGGCTAAATGGAGAACCACAGAGGAAATATCACCAAGAGGTTCCTAAAGTCCCAAAGAGATTTTGACTCAAATTCCTGGATTCTGAGTCCAGTGTGCTAACCATTACACCATGGAATCCTTACATGAGGAGCTTGCCTCTGCAATTCTTAATGCATATTCTTGCATTAGGTCAACACATTTTGAGAGGGCTCCAAGGAAGAAAAGATTCACCGGACGAGCCTCTGACACATGAACTGCTGAGCATTCTGAGCACACATACAACTTAGGATCTGACTGATTTGGGGGACCCAGGCAAAAGTAGGCCTTAGGAGAAAAAGTGAAGATTCTACAAGGACAAGATACTTTTCAAAAACCAGAAATTAGAATTAGTAGAATGAGAGGATTTGGAGAGAGGAAATACTGAGCAGAGGATCCACAGACTGGGATGTACTAGCGATTTGAAGGAAACATAGGTCACAAAAATCAAAACAGGTCCCACCGAGATTTGAACTCGGATCGCTGGATTCAAAGTCCAGAGTGCTAACCATTACACCATGGGGCCACCGCCAAAGTACACTTTTTTGAAAATCTTTAAATATTGATTGAAAGTATTGTTACGGTGTTCAGTATTTGTGGACTACAGTTTTAATGTACGAAACAGCAATAGAATATCCGCTGCATCCCAGATAGCAGAGGATCCAAAAGGCTCACACATATTACACACTTCCCAAGACCAAGTTCGTGTTAGAAACTGACGAAACATGAGCCCATTGTGTATTCTTCAAAAAAAAAAAGAACTGAGGTCCGGTAAGTGAAAGACTTATCCTCAAGCATCCGGACGATAATCTAAATCTGGGGCAACTTGGGCATCCAACAAAAGTGGAAGGGAAAGAGAGGACAGATGTGGACTTCAAGGTGAAAGCGTACAGGATGCTGCTCTGCAGTGAAGCATCCTGTTGCTAACTTTAATGGGGTGTTTAGGCGCGCAAGTAATCAGATGTCTACCCTCCTCCCAGTACAATGTAATTTGAGAGAAGAGGAGATAAAAAGACAGTGAAGAACGCCAGATCACAACGAGATTTAAACTCGGGTTAGTTGCATTCTAAGTCCAGAATGCTAACTAGTACACCATGGGACCGGTAGCAAAAGAGTTACGTGGTATATTTTTGACAACGCCAGTGCAGCGGGTCAAATTAGTCTGATGGGAATGTTTTCTATTTTGGACTCTCATAGTAGGCGCGTGTTCCCAGATTCCAAGAAAGCTACAAAACTGCACCAGCCGGCAGAAAGTATTACTAGAACTCCCCTTTCCTTGGAATTGTTCTAACCTGTCCACGGACAGCCTGAGTACCGGTGTTCCCTTGCAAAATCAAAACTGTGCATTTGTTGAATTCTTAACCTGGGTCATGAGCGTTTGTCTGTCTACGGGTTTATAGAGAAAGTGTGGACACTGATAAATCTCTGGCTTAGGACATCCATGCAACATTTTTTAAAATTCTCTATCTGGTATTTCCTCTCTGCAATTCTCACCTCAGAAAGTGAGATGATACGAGGATCCAGAAGGTAGGGAAGAATGGAAATTTCTGTTTGAGATATTGATTCCAAAAGTTAAAGGCAGGTGAGGTTTTGTACGTCAGACATGAGCTGGATTTCAGATAGGGAGACAGTAATTCAAGAGGTTTTAAAGGCATAATAGCCTGGGCAGTTTTCCAGGATCTTTATAGCGACCTCAGAAATTGCTAGTGTTTTCAAGCGCTTTCCTAAGTAACACTTTCAAATATTTTTCTCTACACCTTATTACACGAAAGGACTAAAACTAACCTCTTCAAATTGTATGGAGAAAGATGATAGTGGAGGGATACAACGTATTCCATGTCGCTTTGTATGATTGCGCAGGTATGAAACGCTCCGCTCGGGTGCCTGCAAACAAAACGTTCCTCCGTAGTCGGCAGGATTCGAACCTGCGCGGGGAAACCCCAATGGATTTCAAGTCCATCGCCTTAACCACTCGGCCACGACTACGCACCTTCTTTGATAACTGGATCTATTCCCATGAGGAATAGTAATTTTCTGTTTCAAATGTATCTTTGAATTTATTGATTCCGACGAAGATTTTGAAGTACATCTCAGCCTGATAAAAAGATCATGATTTTGAATATTTGCAAGTTGGTAGCAGGAGTTATTGGAAATTGCAACATTTACCTGACGTACGAGATCGTAAGGGGGGGCGCATGACAACCCCTAAGAGGTGTAGTGGTCTCCAAATGCGGAGACTGAATTGACCGACTCTCCACACGTAATTACTGAGATTTACGGTATTGGACGCCGGAAACAAGAATCTCTAACAAATTACCTTGTGGATTCTTACACAACCACTTGTCCGCAAACTTTTGATAAGGGGTCAGTGAGAAAGAAATCTTATTCAATCCTTATTTTTCCTCTAGGGTCTGAGTACATCAAAAGGCACACACTTTAATAGCAGTGGGTGATTCCGATCCGCTGACCTCTGGGATAAGGCTCCAGCACGCTTCCACTGCGCCACTCTGCTGCGCCTTAAGGTTGCTTTTCAACTACATATTCAAAGGTATAATTTTTTACCTTTCTATTTCAAAATGATATATCGTATTTTTAATTGTTACCTGGAAGAATGGGAAAAGCACATTGATAATCTGCACGCAGCTACATTCCACCTCTAAATAATAGCGATTTAGATTTTACCCCGAAAACCTCAAATCAAGTGATATGAGAGTTCACTGGAACTCGGACCGGATTACGTTTCAGGTTATTTGGAAAACTAACCGCATGCTAATTGCATAATTTTTATTATTTTTTTATTTTTTGAGTCAGAGTCTCACTCTGTTGCCCTGGCTAGAGTACCCTGGCGTCAGCCTAGCTCACAGCACCCTCAAACTCCTGGGCTCAAGCAATCCTCCTGCCTCAGCCTTCCTGAGTAGCTGGGACTACAGGCATGCGCCATCATGCCCAGCTAATTTTTTCTATATATTTTTAGTTGGCCAATTAATTTCTTTCTTTTTTTTTTTTTTTTTCTTTTAAGTAGAGACGAAGGGGGTGGGGGGGGGTCTCGCTCTTGCTCAGGCTGGTTTTGAACTCCTGACCTTGAGCCATGCTCCCGCCTCGGTCTCCCAGAGTGCTAGGATTACTTACAGTTGTGAGCCACCACGCCAGGCCATGACATAATTTTTAAATGTGAAATTGCAAAAGCTCCGACTGCTCTCAGTCATCCACGGATACTGCACGGAGTCATGGTTACTTCAAACATTTCTCGCTTTGTGAGTTCATTCGAAAATAATTTTTCAGAAAAATACGCAAGCTGCATGGCCGGGAATCGAACCCGGGCCTCCCGCGTGGCAGGCGAGAATTCTACCACTGAACCACCAATGCTTCCCGATAGCTTTCGTTATTATCCTTATTATTATATAGTTGTGTTTATATTGTTTCCGAGTTTAGTAAAGTGGTAGAACTGCACTTCCTCTGGAATGTTCTTAAATTCAGTTAAATAAAAAACTATATCTAAATATTCTGAAAAAAATGTGAACTAAAAGGAATCGGGAAATCTGCTGAAATATGATTCTTGGAGATTTTTCAGGATGAAAACGGGCTCTAAATACCCGACTATATAGTGTCCTTTTCTATTCCTCCCCCAATTTAAATATTTAAGGAATCAAATGCTGAAAATCTCTCATTTAGAATGCAAGCCAATTCATGTCAAAGCACTCACTTCAACTCTGAAACACCAAGTTACCTCATTTTGGAAAAAAAACTTGTATTGTCATTTGGTTGTGGAGACTCAAATTTGGCAAGGAGAGTATTATGAAGGGAAGCGGGAATAATAACGTAAACATTGTGAAAGTACGGATTCTTTCGAATTCTACATACATACCTCTTATTTGCCCATGGAGTGGATGATCACTAGCTGCTGATCGATGTGGTGCTGTGAAACCAAAAGCCAAAACGGAGCCTGGTAATACACAGGAGGTATGGCTCCTATTTTTGAGTACGTTTCAGTTGGTTTGGAGAAAAATCGACACAGAGAAAACCATTAACGAACAATGAAAAGTAAATTATCAAGTCTTAAGTCTGGGTTTCAGGAAGGTAATGGAGTGTGATAGAGTGGATAGTAAGTCATGCAAAAGCCTCACATGCCTCTATCTCAGTCTGTTTTCTTTTTCACCTCTTCTTTGGAATAGGGAAGTTTCAGTGCCATGTTAATGGGAGGACTTACTTGGCAGCAAGGATTAGGATGCTTTGAAAGGGAGGAAAGCCAGGAAGCTGCAGTAGCAAATTAAGAGGCAATCACTGTTTTGCTTAAAGGAAGCACTCTGGAGTCCGGTGCGGAAGTTCAGGCCTGTAATTCCAGCACTTTCTGCTCCAGAGGCAGGAGGATCCCTTGAGGCTAGGAGTTCAAGATCAGTCTGGGCAACATATCAAGAGGCCCGTCCGCCACCCAACACACACAAAAACATAAAAGAATTTAGGATATAAACTAGGCTTCTCCAACTGGAGCAACAGAAACTTGGTCAAATTGCATAATTTTGTTAGTACCTACTTATATGTAAATAGCGTTTAAAGTAGTTGACCTACATACACCCCTCAAGGGGCTATGAAGGTAAATTAAAATGGTGCCTGATACCATTGGCAAAGGGCTTCCTTCTTGAACTTTATCAATTTTCTCTGAACCCTCTTCTCGGCTAGGCCTTAGCCTAGTGCCCAGTCCAATTTTTACAAGAATTCTGCTAAGCCAGTATATCAAGAATCCTCCCACCCTTAATATCTAACCAAGCCCTCTTAGTAATTTTTCATCCATTGACACCCCCTGCTCTCCTCCGCTCCACTCCCCATCGACTATAAATCTCCAGCTGTTCGCGCTATTATTCAGAGTTGAGTTCAGTTGTGTTCTGGTCTCTCTTCCCTATTGCAGTAGCTCCCATAAAACGTCTTGCCATTTTTTAACAAGTATTCAGTGCAATTTCTCTTTTAACATCTTCAGAGGCAAAGAAAGTCAGTGCTCTTGAGGGATATTTCATCCAGGTTATAATAAAGCCAGATGAATTGCCCAAGGTTATTTTTTAAAGGCGATTTCTACATTATTCTGTGTTGTTTTGCAAAAATTCAACAATTAGAGTTGAACTATCCACTGATTGCATCTTTCCTGATACAAAGAAATCTAAGTTTTTTTCTGTCATATATGTAAAAACAAGCAAAACTGCATTTACCTAGACTGACACTGGTATATAGGTTCTTTTCTCTGACTTCCCATTCCTTTTTTTAAATCATAGATAGCTCTCATTTACAATCCAAAATCCAGGTTTGGTGTCCACATTCTCTGAATTCTTCCATAAATTCCACACTTTGTACTCTTGTCACTCACATTATCAGTCAGAGGCTATCACTCTTATATCTCTGTAATATATCTGGGTCAAGTTTAGGCTTATCCTGGTAAATTTCATGGTTTATGTTATTTATGAGTTGATATTGTCTACCTTTACCACTGGACTGCTATTTCTCCCAGAGCATAAACCTTGTGTGTCATTTGTCTTTCCATAGAAAGATATACAGAGTACAGGCCGGGCTTGGTGGCTCACGCCTGTAATCCTAGCACTCTGAGAGGCCGAGGAGCGTGGATTGGGTGAATCATTGGAGCTCAGGAGTTCGAGAGCAGCCTGAGCAAGAGCAAGACCCGTCTCTACTAAAAATAGAAAGAAATTAATTGGCCAACTAAAAATATATAGAAAAAATTAGCCAGGCATGGTGGCACATTCCTGTAGTCCCAGCTACTCGGGAGGCTGTAGCTGAGGCAGGAGGATTGCTTGAGCCCAGGAGTTTGAGGTTGCTGTGAGCTAGCCTGAGGCCAGGGCACTCTAGCCAGGGCAACAGAGTGAGACTGCCTCAAAAAAAAAAAAAGACATACAGAGTACAAACTCAGTAATTTTTTTTACATAATTTCTATGTTTTCTTTTTTCAAAGAAAACCTTTTCATCACAAAATATTTAAGAAATACAAGTCAGTCAAAAGCAAGCAAATTAAAATAATGCCTAATCTCACAACCAGCAATAATTACTATTAGAATTGTAGTGTAATCACTAGTTAGCCATATGGATCATACTGTATAATCTGATTGATCTATAATGGTACACAATAATTAGTTGCTTAATACATTCTTTGTCTATTTCAAGTGTCTTAAGCATCTTTCTATATCATTAGATATTCTTCAATATCACTTTAAGAGCTACATAATATTTCGTTCTATAATAAACAATAAATTTATTTAACGAATCCTCTCCTGTTAGCGTTCTGGGTTATTATTTTTTCATCTTTATGACTCTAAATAATCCTGTGACTATCTCTGTTGTGTCAGATGACAAAGATTTTCTCCTTGACCAAACTCTAGCAGGCTTCTCTGTAGGCTCTATAGGCTTCTCTCAACTAGGCCTCAACCTTGACTTATAAAGACTTAAAACAAGACATTAACATAGTTTCTAACAGCTCAAGACCACATCCCTACTCTGGCTTAAAGTGTCTGCCTGAGAAAACTCAAGGCTGCCGAAAGCATTTACTGTTTGTTCCAAACAACACCTGAATGTAGGGCCCCTGTATAAGGACCAGTTAGCACATCCAAATAGATGGGGTCCACATGAACCAACATCCCCCTTCCAAATTTTTAGAATAATTTTTTTTTTTTTTTTGAGACAGGGTCTCATTTTGTTGCCCAGGCTAGAGTGAGTGCCGTGGGATCAGCCTAGCTCACAGCAACCTCAAACTCCTGGGGCTCAAGCAATCCTCTGCCTCAGCCTCCCAAGTAGCTGGGACTACAGACATGTGCCACTGTGCCCAGCTAATTTTTTCTATATATTTTTAGTTGGCCAATTAATGTCTTTCTATTTTTAGTAGACGGAGTCTCACTCTTGGTCAGGCTGGTTTTGTACTCTGACCTTGAGTGATCCACCCACCTTGGCCTCCCTGAGTGCTAGGATTATAGGCCTGAGCCCCCGCGCCCGGACAATTTTTATAATTTTTGATATCTCTGACTATTGAGACCCACTCACCAGCCCCCCTCTATTCCCTCATTTTCCGTTTAAAATGCCCAGTCACCTCTACACAAATTGAAGTTGAATGCAGTTCATGCTGCACTGCATTCTTTCCTTATTGCAATAGTATATTATTGATTAAAATGTGTCCTTATCGATTTAACCAGCATCCAGCTTCATTTCTTTTATTTTTAATTGATAAATAATAATTGTATTTCATTTATCTTTAATATAGGAAAAATTATGAAAGACTTTGAAATAGATAAAAAAAGATTACAGAGTACAGGCCAGGCTCATACAGGCTATGTCTAGTCTAGTGCACATTTCTGGGTTATTTCATTCTATAGAGACCTATATACCCTTCTGTTGTCTTGGAGCTATTTTACAACTCTGTAAATTGTAGAAAATGTATAGTTATGCAAATAAGTCTTAGCCATAAAAATGCAAATGAATTGTGTCTGGTAGAATGTAATTATTGCCTGTGGATATGGATCACTCTTCTTTCTGTTAATTAAAGAAAAATCATGAGGTTTATATTGTACAAAAGGATAGATTTATTTCTGGTGAAGGAGTCTCAACCTGCAGTGGCCATTCTGACAGGCTGAGAAACACTACTCCAGTCATAAGGCAAGAACATATGTTTTCAAGGGAGTGACAAAAGGGAATGGGATTTGATACTGCGAGGGGTGGCTACATAACATACTTAAGCTATAGGAGGAGTCATCAATCTTTATAAAGAAAAAACACACATGGGTAATCGTGCTTTACACCCTCCATCCTGTCACAGCTGGGAACTAACTCAGTTTTACATTTTTTTTTTTTCTGGTGTCCCCTTGGCAGAGAGGGGTCTGGTGCTGGTGGGGGTACAATTTTATTTAGTTTACACTTCTATTAATGAATTCATTCAGTATTCCTGGTTGCCTGTGTGTGTTGTTAATTTTCCTTTCAAGTGGTTGTAATAGGTTATGGGCTCAATCATTTATTATTTAGTTAAATAAAACACATGCTCATTTTATATTTCAATGAGAGTCATGATTTTATTTTATTTATCCTTTAATAGCTGCTAAATCCACACAATCCACACAATTTTTTTTTTTTTGTCCAGAATTTCTTCAGCTTTAATTGTTTGAGTAAAATCAGGCAGCCACTGAGGAGAAAATGAAGTCCCTGGGAAAAATCACAATGCTGTTTTCTTTTGCAAAGTGGACATGATAAGAGTTATTTTTTATTACTGCAAGTGGTCAAAAGTTGCCAAAATTGTCCTCATTCCTCGATTGTCTCTTTTTTTCCAGTCTCTTGCCCTTCAAAAAGAGGATACCTGGCCTCCACATCGGCCCACGTGATGCTGCCACTGGCCAAATCTCGGACTACACCGGGAAGTTCAGAAACCTCCGCTCTTAATCTGCCACATTGAGTCCCTGTCCCTCAGCGTTGCAGTGTGAGGGGTCTTGTTCACTGTATCAAAGTCAATGGTGATGCCAAAAGCCACACCGATCTCATCAGTCCTGGCATGGTGTTGTTAATTTTCCTTTCAAGTGGTTGTAATAGGTTATGGGCTCAATCATTAATTATTTAGTTAAATAAAACACATGCTCATTTTATATTTCAATGAGAGTCATGATTTTATTTTATTTATCCTTTAATAGCTGCTAAATCCACACAATCTGGTGTCAGAAAGACCTAAGTTCCTATTTGGTTTATTCCTTATTTAGAATATGAACTTGAGTAGTTATTTATGGCAACTTCAGTGTGTTAGCTGGAAAAGGAAGGAATTATACATAAAACTCACAGAAACACTAGCACTATAGCAAACTAAATAGATGATATCTCACCTTTTCCCTGGATCAGTTCCCAGCTGAATTACTCTTATAGGCTGATTTTTACCCCTCCCCCCCAATTTATGTTGAAGCCTTAACCTCAAATATATCAGAATGTAAGCATATCTAGAGATAAGATAATAAGATAAAATGAGGTCCATGGGTGGGACCTAATTCAGTATGATTGATGTCCTTATAAAAGGAGATTAGAACACAGACAAACAAAAGAAAGACCTGGTAAAGGTGGGAGAAAACTGTCCCTCTGCAAGCCAAGGAGAGAGGCTTCAGAAGAAATCAATTTGACTGACACCTGGATCTCAGACTGCCAGCCTCCAGAAGAGTGAGAAGATAAATTTCTGTTGTTAAAGCCACTCAGTCAGTGGTATTTTGGTGTTTGTTATGGTCACCCTAGCAAACTAATATTAATACAATTGTTAACAGTGAGGTTTGGAGCAAGACATAGAAAATAATACTAGCTAGTATAGCTGTGCAATACTAGCATACAATTTGACAGAACTCTAACTGTATACCTTTTAGGAATACAGTAAAGTAAAAAATGCATTCTTGTTTTTTTTTTTAAATGGCAATTATCCCTTTTTCCTGTTTTGAAAGAAAAGTTTATCTTTTTCATTTCCTTATAAGGCAAAAGATAGGATCAAGGAATGTCACAAAATATATTGATTTAAATAACATAAAAATACTGTAATTCAGTGCATTCTTAGTAAGGTAACCAGCCTTAATCCTTCATTGCATAGGCTCATTTTATGGGAAAGAAAGAAGGAGACATGGTAAAAGATGGTTTCCACTCATTGTTCCCTGAGTTATCAGACCAGCATGCTACTACTGCACCACTCTGCTACCTTTATAAAGGTATTTAGCAAAGCCATAGTAAAATATGCCCTCTCCTTCCATAGTTTCTCAAAAATTATTAAGTACCTTCTGTGTATCAGACACTAGGCCAGGCACTAGGAGTGTAGCAATAAAATACACAGACTTGTTTAGCCCTCAGGGGTTTTTACTGTTGACCCCTAAAAGATGAGTGTCTCAATCATCCATGAAACAGAGAATATCCTTAAAGAGGAAACAGCAGGGGCAAAGGCCTTGTGGTGGGAAGAAGTAAAATGCATTTGGGGAACTGAAAGAAGGCCAATCGGACAGAGGACTGTTAAGCACAGTTGGTTGGTTTGTTTTGTTTTTTGTTTTAAGCAGGAGAATGTCAGGATAAGATTTGCATTTAAAGACAACATTGCATAATATTATGAATACATCACACTGGATCCTATAAATGTATACAATTATGATTTGTCGATTAAAAATAAAATTAATTTAAAAAAATAAGAATAAGGACACTGATTTAACTGAACAAAAGAGATTTGGAAAGACGAGTTAAGAGATTCAAGTCATGATCCCTGGCAAGAGATAAAAGATGAAGCAAAGAGGCCATTGTGGTAATGGAAAGAAGGGGACAGACAGGATATAACATATAAGGAGGAAAAACTGCACAACTCACTGCTCAATGAGAAGAAGAGGTAGTGTTCAGGATGGCTCCAGGTTCTTGGCTCATATGTTGAGGATTGAGACAAAGCTGAGAAGAACTCAAAGTGCTGTAGGCAGATAAGCAAAGGAAGAGTCAGGAAGCAAAGAGGGCTGAGAATGAGCCTCGGAAAAACACTAATATTAAGCGTTCCACGTGGAGGTCCTCTGTAGGTAAAGGACGTGAAAAGAAATTATAAGAGAAGAAAAAGGGAAACAGAAGACTAAGGTCTCTGATGCCAAAGGAGAGTGTTTAGATTAACTGTCCCTTGAAAGAGGATGGCAAAAGATGCACTGTCCAAGAGGAGAGTTCTTCATCTTAGAGTGCCAACAGAAAGCCAAGGGCAAAACAGATGAATCCCACTGAATCTCCGTGAAAGTTGTGAATTAAAATAAAATCTTAAGGCTTCCCCACCACTGGCTGACTGAATGGACCCACTCTTGGCCAAGGGGATATCCTAAAACTAAATTGCCTGCCACGAGGAGGGAGGTCAGACATGCCTCACCATGCCAGCCTCCCTTCTTGGAGATATCCTTTTTAATCCATTAACAGGCCTAACGATATGTAAGACAAACCTGCAGGTCCTCAACTTACACAACAAATATATGTCCAGTGGCTTGTCTCTGATTAACAGACCTCCTTATCTTAAACATTCCAAGCCTTTAGACAAAGTTTCATGTCTTTAACCAATTACCAAAGAAGCTTTATACCCATCTATAACCTGTAAGCCCCCCCCAACCCCCTTCGATATGGCCCACCTTTTCAGACCAAACCAACATATACCTTCCATGTATTAATTCATGACTTTACCTGTAACCCCTGTCTCCCTGAAATGTATAAAACTAAACTGTATCCCAACTACAGCCAGTCCACTTGCTCAAGGCTTCTTGGGCGTGTCTCTGGATCATGGCCCTCAAATCTGGTTCAGAATAAATCTTTTTATTGCTTTACAGAGTTCCGCTTCTTTTCCACTAGCAAGGCAAGTAAATCTATTCTTTTTTGTCCAGACAGCTTCCAGGGTCTCAAGTTTTCTATCCAAGCCCCAATACTAAGTGTATGTGAGAGTAAAGTCCAATAGGCTGAATCAGTTTTACCCCCACCCAAAACAGCACCACATTTGACCTCGACGTGACTTGAACACGCAACCTTCTGATCTGGAGTCAGACGCGCTACCGTTGCGCCACGAGGTCACAGTTGCCATTACCTTTCATTTTAAATTAAGAATTTACAATTATTTCTTCCTCTTCCCCTGACCAAAAGGATTTGTTTCTTTATTATTCAGTTTGATCCGTCCACAGCTCCGCTCAGGTTTCGTTGAGAAAGGTAAGGGATTGGCCAGATTAAATATTAACCTCAAATCCAAATTAACCTCAAATACATTGAAAAACTCAGTTGTTCATGTTAAATCTTTCCATTTGTCAAAATTTCCCGCTTTCAGAAAAATCTACCTTTTGGGTTTTAATCCGCAGTAAAACAGGAATAAGAACGGCTGTGCAGTTTGTACTAGTGCTTTTCTTTTCAATTCACTGGACGTCTCCTTTTTCTGGAGACTTCTAGCATTGCATTGCCCTGCTGTACCTGGCTTAGCGGTGCCTACTGCGCTCAATCCTATCCACACATCCGCCCATCCTTAACCTAGCGGGCCTCAAGGACCTGGCCTGATTGGCATCTCTTCATGAAAGGCTCACTTCTCAGTCAGAACTTCTGGTCTCTGTTGCGTACACCTGCTGTGCAGTTCACAACAATAACCTCAAACAAATCGCTAACGTTTCATTAAGCTCTTGCCATTTTCTTCTAGTATCCCCGTGTCCCATTGATTCTCAAAAAGTGATGCCTGATCGGCAGCTGCAGGGAGTTTAGAAATGCAAATTTCCAAATTATTGGCCACACCCCATACCTACTGAATTAGAAAGTGGAGGTGGGGCCCAACAGTCTATGTTTTAATCAACCCTCCAGGTGATTGTGATATAGGGGAAAGTTTGAAAATCCCCGCTCCAGCTTAGAAACCGATATTTTCCTCTTTCAAGAAAATAAATTTCCAATCTTCTAGGATGAAGGAGGGGCAGTGTATTATAATAGTTTACTAGGGCTGCAGTAACAAACACTAGACTGGGTGGCTTAAACAACAGAAATTATTTTTTCATAGTTCTGGAGACTACAACTCCCAGATCAAGGTGCCAGTCAGATTGATTTTTTTCTGAGGCCTCTCATGTTGACTTGCAGGTGGCCATGTGTCCCTTAGTCTTTCCTCTATGTGTCTGTGTCCTCTTCTCATAGGGACATCAGCCCTTATGATTAAGGCCCACCTTTATGATCTCAATTTACATTAATTACCGTTCTAAGGAATCTGTCTCCAAATACTGTCATACTCTGAAGTACTGGAGGTTAGGGCTTCGACCCCCTATGAATTTGAGGGGGTTGAAGGGAGGCCCAGTTGAGCTCACACAGGCAGTTTCCAGATAAAGCTAGTGCTGACAATTCCTGAACCTGGCGTAGAGGAACAGGATGGGGAAGGAGATGGAGACAGGAGCTCAATGGCCTAAATCTATAGCTTCTTTGCTTTTCCCACTCTTGGTTTAAGATTTAGCTTTCTCGGGGCTGACCAATCAATGATCACTCTTCAGTCGTCTTTCCAGATTACCAAATTTTGTTTCTGTTTTCTCCTCTCCCGAACTTTT
>VSMD01040854.1:0-133107 GCA_008750895.1 Mirza zaza
CACTATATTTTGTATGTACTGTGATGAATGATGGATAAAGCCAGAACTCACCTACTTCATATGCATTGTACATCTGTAGAAAAAATGAGCTAGAAAAATATTTGGATATCATGGTCCCTGTTTTGTTTTCATGTATTTTGATTTTTTAAAAGACTTAGACCTGCTGAAGTTAAGAATGTAAAGAGCCCAATATCCAAAGTTTAGAAAGTCACATTTTATTCTTTCCGTCGCTCTTCTAAAAAAATATAAACGGCATAAATCAATGTGCAGTGGCATCAAAATTAACTGGACTAATCAATCAGACTGAGCCTTCAGGAAATTCTCATTTTGCCTTTTTGATGATCCTGTTCTGTTGGTTTCCTAATTTAAAGTACAACACTTGTAGTCTTAAAAAAATGTTACAATTTGGTATCACAATAAACTCTTCAACAGGAAATATAAGTAAATCCCCTGATCCATTGTCCTTCTTTATTTTACCCAAGGGGTCCCTTTATTGTCACATTCTATGTCATTATTTTGCACACACTTTTCTTCATGTATACAACCACTAAATTAAAAACAAAGCCTAAACAACAGAAAAAGTTATCATTTTCAAAATTTAAGATGCTCCTCCTCCAAATCTTCCCTTTGCCTCTTTTGTAATCAGGATCATTGATAGCAATGATACACAATTTCTCAGCGATTACCTTCTGAACAAATTTGTTATTACCTTAGACAAAAGAGAATACTCACACTACTTCTCACTAAATCAAATGGAATGTGCCCTTCAAAAATGTTCAGTGAAGTAATGCAATATAAAATAAAACAATAGATGAAAATATAGTCAGTTTTGCACTCAGTTTTTGCAGTCAGTTTTTCTCCTGGAAGGATTCATAACTAGAAACTTCAGAATCTAGGACACAGTGCAATTCAGTTTCCATCTTGTGTCTTCTGTTCTGGAAACTACAGAAAGGCAAATAACAAGACAGGACAGGTTTGAATGATCCTTCAACATACATCTGTTCTCAGGAAAGAACTGAAAGGCAAGAGAATACCAATATGGAATATCTATCTTTTTAACAAAATGATCTATTGAGACCTTCGTGTGAAAATGAGCCAGGAACATAGGTCAGCCAAGCTATGAGCAGCTTGCAAGTTCAGAAGAGCTCAGAAGGATGAAAGCTTCCAGAGAATTGGAACTATGGGTCCCTGGAAATGAAGTTACCTCCCGAAATAATTCAAACGTATTTGAATATCCCATATTTGGATCATAACATGTAATGATATTAAAAAACAAAAACATAAAAAACCAAAACAGGCATTGCTGAAGAGATGACAGTCAGAGATAAATTTTAAAGACAGTAGCACTGAGTGACTGTTCACTGGGCTGGATAAAGAAAATCCACACGGGGAAGCAAAGGGGACCCAGTGGAGCAGAGGGGCCCTCTTGTCTCCAGTGCTCCAGGCTGTGCTGCAGCTCACTCTACTGTGGCTCGATGCCTGTCTGAGAGCCACGGGTTGCTTCCGGGTGCCTTCACCTCAGGAAATGTGAGTCCACCCCTGGCAGACCTCACACTCCATGTTACCAGGATCCAGGGAGCTCAGGGTCTTCCCTCTCTTCATTCTAAAGGCAAGGAGACGCTTGAAGGGGACTCTCTGGTATTCTTAAATGTTCAGGACATGCTAATTGACTCTTGCACGCTGCTGTGCAACAGATGTCAGGGCTTCTTCCCCCTGTCTGTCTGTAAACTCTGTGCCCTGTGACCAACTACCAATGCCCTCCCTCTGCCATCCCCCAGCCTCTCATCACCATCGAGCTACTCTACTTCTATGAGGTCAGCTTTGCAGATACCACAGGTAAGTGACATCACACTGCCTTTGCCTTTCTGAGGTGACGGATATGTAAATTAGCTTTACGTCACCATTCCACATAGTGCACACATATATAGAAACTTCACATTGTACCCCATACATGTATACATCTATCACTTGTCTATTCAAAATTATATCAGCAAAACTGTAATATATAAAATAAGATTTGGGAAACGTGGCTAGACCACCCCACATACTTGCTCTTGCAGCTTCAGCTGTCCATGTTCACTTGGCACCACCTCGTTAACTGTCTGCAGCAGATCTTTTGGGCCAGCAGGGTACAACACATTCTTAACATAAAGTTGGCAAATCTTCTAGCGAGTCCCCTTCCGGCCCTGGCCCTCTTGAGAGGTAGCAATTGAGGTCTTCCCATCTGGCTGCCCAGCCTGGAGAGAGGTGTATCCTGCTTCTCTTCCTGATGGCTGCTGGTGCTGTGGGTGGACAGGGAGGCCTTGGGGCCACGCTGGGGGCCTACGCTGGATGGGGACTCACCTGCAGACTAAACCTTGAGAGGCTTGGAGGTCAGCAACAAGGGTAGGTGGAGCAGTTAAATTTCCCTCCATTGCATCTTGGATTGCTGGTGGGCTCTCAAGCTACTCGACAGACTTCCTGACCCCAGCCCAGAGACGGCCGCCTCCAGCAAGCAGTGAAACTCTTGTGGACAGGCAACCGTGCTCCCAGCGCCCTTGGGACACATCCCGCACCACAGACCCGAGCCGATAGGCAAGCACCATATTGCTTCATTCTCCCCTTCTCCTCCCCTAGCTGCAGCTGCTGACAGACAATTTAGCCACCACCCAGAGGCATCCACTGGAATTGGACCTTTCCTCTTGGAGCCCTACAGCTGACTGAGTGTTACTTGGACTGTGATCTTTCTACCCACTGGCCCTCCCTGGTGCTGATTGGTGATTCCAGTAGAGCAGGGCAAATCCCAGGACACAGAGACATTGATCCAGCTTGGGCACCCGTGGGTGACTTGAGACCAGCATTCTTCCTCCTGGCAGGGTCAGGGATTAATCTATAGGGACTGGCGGATAGGCCAGCAGGCCAGATCCTGTACACCCACATCTTGATTGCATTGCCTGGGGGCACAGATGGATATTTGTGAAATAGTCTACTGAGGTGTGTGTGCCTTCAGGGCCAGATTGCAGTGTGTCCTAGCTGCAGAGCGTGAGGGGCAACCCTCCTCCCATAGGACAGCCATCATCCCAGGTCAGGTCATGATCCTGGACAACACAGTCAGGGCAGCTCTGCTGGCTTGAGGTCCTGAATGCTGGCAGAGGCCCGGGAAAAAAACACAGAATAGGGAAGGCTGGGAGGGAGCGACCTGCTCTAGACTGCCCGACTGCAGGTCTCAGAAAGCACCACCTCCACACGCAGACTTTCCAGTTGAGTGAGGCCATTTCAACCCCTCCCTGGCAGCTTTGCCCAGACACAGAGAACAGACCTTTGAACCTTGCTAAAAGCATTTGTGGACCTTGAGGGCAGGCTCACCCAACCCAGCCCTGCCAGCCTCACTCCCCCACCTCACCCTGCTGAGATGGAGAATAAGAACACACCTAGAAGTTCCAGAATCCCACTCACCATCTGAAGAACTAGAGTGTCTCTCCAGAGGAAAGAGAGCTTGGTTACAGAACACAAAAACAACATTGCAGCTTGCTCCTTCCACAAGCGCCACCTACTGCAGAGAGGTCAATTTGCATGCCCTTTTGCTACATTTACTGACTCATCATTCAGGATATGGCCGAATCTCACCCACAAGAACCTCTTACTAGCTGAGAGACTAAACTGGGCATGACATTATCTAAATGAAAATCCAAAGGTAAGAAGCAATATCTGCTCCAGATGGGAAGGAATCGGCAAAGGAATGCTGGAAGTATGAAGAATCAAGCCGAAAGGGCACCCCCAAAAGGGAACACCTTCTGTCTAGCAATGGATATCAACCAAAAATTCAACCAAAAATGGATATACAATACAAATGAACCACAAGAAAGAAAGAAAAAACAAAACCTGGACTTAGAAGAAAAATTAACTAAAGAAATCGTAATATTAAAGAAGAATGAAACAGAATTTTAAGTAATGAAGAATTTATTCAAGTAATTACAAAACAAAGTGGAAAGCCTCAAGAATAGGCTAGATCAAACAGAAGAAAGAATCTCAGGGATTGAAGATGACACCTTTCAATTAAACAAGTCAGTCACAGACATAGAGAAATAAGAGAAAAGAGCAAAGTCTGCCAGAAATGTGGGATTATATGAAGAGGCCTAACATCATAATAATAGGCATCTCCGAGGGCGAAGAAGAAATTACACAAGGGTTGGATAAACTATTTGACGATATAATGTAGGACAATTTCCCTGGCCTTGCTAGAAATCTAGAAAGGTACAAGAAGATCAAAGGAATCCTGGGAGATTGATTGCAAACAGGAAGACACCATGACACATGGTCATCAGACTGGCCAAAATAAACACAAAAGAGGCCCTCCTATGAGCTGTAAGGCAAAAGAAGCAGGTAACCTACAAAGGAAAAACATCAGACTAACTGCAGCCTTCTCAACTGAGACCTTACAAGCCAGAACAGACTGGGGCCCCATTCTCACTCTTCTCAAACAGAATAATGCCAAGCCTAGAATCTTGTATCCTGCAAAACTAAGTTTCTTCTACAAAGGAGAAATAAAGACCTCCTCAGACAAGCAAAGACTGAGGAAATTCATCAAGAGAAGACCTGCCCTCCAGGAATTACTCAGAACAGCATTACACATGGATCGCAAAATATGCACTCACCAGTGTAAAATTGTCCAAAAGGTAAAGGTCAAAGTCCAGATACTACAATGGCTCAAGAGAGAAAACAAAGTAACAAAGTTTAACTCAACAGGAGGAACAGAAATCTTCCCCAGTTACCAATTCTTTCAATAAATGTGAACTGCCCACTAAAGAGACATAGGCTGGAAGAATGGATAAATATACACAAGCCAAGTATCTGCTGTCTTCAGGAAACACATCTAACCCACAAGGATGCATTCAGACTCCAGGTGAAGGGATGGAAAAAAATATTCCATGTAAATGGAAGCCAAAAGAAAGCTGGAGTAGCACTTCCGATTACAGATAACTTAATATTCAACAACAGTAATGAAAGATAAAGATGGTCACTATATAATGGTGAAGGGTACGATTCAACAAGAAGACATAATGATTCTAAATATTTATGCATCTAACTCAGGTGCACCCAGATTCATAAACCAAACCCTACTTGATCTAAACAAACTGATAAACAGCACCACTGAAATAGCAAGAAACTTCAACACACCTCTGACAGAACAGGACAGATCCTCCAAACAGAAAATAAAGAAACAATGGATTTAAATGGAACTCTAGAACAGATGGGCCTGACAGTTAAAGAACATTCTACACAAAAACCACTGAATATACTTTTTCTCATCAGCTCATGGGCCATTCTCTAAGATTGCCCATACCCCTGTAATTTGCTGAAATAAATAAATAATAATAAAATAAACCTTAGAGGCCAGAAGTCTGTGGGTTGAGATATTCAAAGTCATGGAAGGAAAAAAAAAGCCCTGCAACTAACAACCCTATATCCAACAAACTGCTTCAAAAATGAGGGAGAAATTAAGATATTGCCAGATAACCAAAAGCTAAGCACCACAAGATCTGCCTGCAATGAAGGGAGTCCTTCCGCTTTATAAGAAAGGACACTAGACAGGAATTCAAGTGTTATGAAGAAATACAGACCTACAGTAAAGGTAAATACATGGGCAATTATAAAATCTAGTACTATTTTTGTTTTGTACATAATTTAATAGACTAATGTATCAAAAAATCCTATGATTAGTTTATGTGTTTTGGATGTGCAGTGCATACACATGTAATCTGGTGATGCCAATAACTGGAAGAGCAATTAGGCAAGAGAAAGAAATAAAAGGCACTCAAATTGAAAAGGAAGATGTAAAGTTATCAGTTTGCAAAAGACTTGATCCCATATGTACAAAACACTTAAGATTCCACAAATGAACTGTGAGAACTAAAGCAAATTTAGTAAAGTATCGGGCATATGGAATCTCAGAGGACACTAAATAAACAAAAAAATCTTGAGAAAGAACAAACTTGGAGGTCTTACACATCCTGTATTCAAAACTCATTACAAGCTCCAGTAATCAAAACAGGGTGGCCCTGGCATGGACAGACTTACAGAGTAATGGAGTATAACAGTGAGCCTAGAAATAACCATCATGGATGGTTAAATGTTTTCTGACAAGGGTGCCAGGACCATCCAGTGGGGAAAGGACAGTCTCTTCAGCAAATGGTGTTGGGACAACTGAACATTCACATGCAAGAGAATGAAGTTGGATGCTGACATAACACCATACACAAAAATTAACTCACAACAAATTGAAGATCTAAATGCTAAGGGATAAATCTATAAAACTCCTAAAAGAAAACATAGGAAGAAAGCTTGTGACAATGGGTTTGGCATTGATTTTTTAGATATAACACTGAAAGCACAGGCTACAAATTAAAAGTAGATAACTAGATTATATCAAAATCTAAAAGTCCTGTGTATCAAAAGACACAGCAGATCCAAAGGCAACATATGGAATGGGAGACAATACTTTCAAATCATATACCTGATAAAGGGTTCACATCCAGAATATGTACAAACTCCTACATGTTGACAACAACAAAATAGCCTAATTAAACAATGGGCAAAAGACTTAAATAGATATATCTTCAAAGGTGATATACAAATGGCCACATGCTCATGAAAAGATGATCAGGATCTAGTCATCAGAGTAACTCAAATGAAAACCGCAATGGAAAACCATTTGCCATTCCTTAGAATGGCTACCATCCAAACAACAACAGAAAACAATAAGTGTCGGTAGCCAGGCGCCGTGACACACACCTGTAATCCTAGTACTCTTGGAGGCCAAGGTGGGAGTATCTCTTGAGGAAAGGAGTTCGAGACCAGCCTGAGCAAGAATGAGACCCTGTCTCTACTGAAAATAGAAAAAAACATTATTGGGACAATTAAAAATAGAAACAACAAAAAAAATTAGCTCCACGTGGTGGTGAGCACATGTAGTCCCAGCTGCTCAGGAGGCTGAGGCAGGAGGATTTCTTAAGCCCAGAAGTTTTATGTTGCTGTGAGCTAGGCTGACACCAGCACACTCTAGCCAGGGCAACAAAGCGATATTCTGTCTCAAAAAAAAAAAAAAAAGTGTCGGTGAAGATGTGGAGGAATTGGAACCCTCGTGCAATGGTGGAGGAAATGTGCAATGGTGGAGGAAATGTACAATGGTGTTACTGCTATTGAAGATAGTATGGTAGTTCCTCAGAAAATTAAACAGAATTACTATATGATCCACCAATCCCACCTGTGGGTACTATACCCAATAGCATCGAAAGCACAATCTCAAAGAGGTATTTGTCCACTCACATTCATAGCAGTGTTATTCACAAGAGCTGACAGGTGGAAGTAACCCAAGTGTTCACCAGTGATGAGTCGATAAACCAAATGTGATCTATACATACAGTGGACTGTTTGTTATTCAGCCATAAAAAGGAAGGAGATTCTGTTGTATGCTACCACATGGGTGAACCTGGAGGACATTGTGCTGAGTGAATAAGCCAGTCAAAAAAGGTAAATACTGTCTAATTCCACTTATATGAGGCACGCAGAGTAGTCAAATTCATGGAGACAGAAAGTAGGAGGGCGGTTGCTGGGGAGCATGGAAATGCGGGAGTTGTTGTTTATGGGGACAGAGTTGCAGTTTATGAGATGAGTTGTGTAGATAAATGGTGGTGATGCTTACACAACAATGTGAGTATACTTCACGCCACTGAACTGTACACATAAAAATTCAAAGGCGGGAGGTTTTTTCTATGTGTGTTTTATGAGAATCAAAATAAATAAGGTTTTAAAATTTTAATTAAAACATTGATGGAAAATAAAGGCAGGGATATAGGACATCTGTTAGTAGCAGTTTCAATTGATGGAACGACTTTGAGAAAGATATTTGGCAGTAATGATGCATGCCCCATGGCCTAGGAGTCTCACTTTTAGGGACAACACCCAACAGAAATGTCTAAGTATGTCCCCTAAAAGGAACGTGCACAGATGTTCTCAGTAGCCCTGTGGATCAGAGCTCCAAACTGGAAAGAACCGAAGTGTGCGTAGTAGCATGGGTTTATCTATTGCTCTGTATTCACACAACAGCATAATATACAGAAATGTGGATAAAGGATGTATAGTGTTCAACAAATGAGGAATCTCATGAATATTGAGCTGAGGGAGCCAGATACAGAAGAGTTTATTCTCTGTGATTCCCTTTATAGAAACTACAGCATCAAGCAAAATTGAGCTGTGCTGGTAGAAGTCAGGGTAGTGGTTTCCTTGGGGCAGGTGCTACACATCACATGGGTCTCCAGCAGATTTTGGGGTGTCAATAATCTGTTTCTTAATCTGGGTACGGGATATAGGATGTGTTCAATATGTGGGAAAAATATTGTCACTGTTATATCAATATGAATTATAGTGAAATTAAAATTTTTTTAATTTAAAAATATCAGATTGCATATCAAGCCCAGGATGAAAGAGGGACCCTCAGCCTGTTGTGCCTTCCCCAGCAAAAGCAAATTCACAGTGACCATGTGGTCCTCGTTGTCTGGAGAGGCTGCTGCCCGGCTCTAAGCAGCGCATTGGCATCAGGGTGACAGCTGAGGCCCAGGTCTTCACCACGCGCCTGGTGAGCTACAAACAGGGCCACAGCCACCTGAGTGCCAGGATCACCATCACTGCCTACCTGCCCCTCAAGGTCAGCCAGGGGCCCTGCCCTTCACCACCCACCCTGCCCACTCCTTCCCTGATGTGAATTACTTTCTCTGACAAATCTGTATAAAAATCCAATTGTTCAGACTGGGTGCACAACAAAGTGCACAAAAGTGCTTGATGAATTGTATATATGAAAACACCATGTGTAACCACAATCCAGATCAAAATATTTAACATTTTCAGCACCCGAGAGATTCTACCATGCTTCCTCCTAGCCCCAACCTCCCCATACCCAAAAGTAATAATGATCCTGATTTCTACACTCATGGATTAGCTCTGCCTGTTCCTAAACTCTGTGTAAGTGGAACAATACAACATGTACCTTCTTGTATCTTTTCTGTGTGTGAGACTCACCCATGTTGTTACACGCAGCTGTAGTTTGTTCCATTTCATTGCTGTTCAGTGTTCCATTCCTTGCAGATGTTACCACTGATGTTTCCATTGCTTTGCTTTGGTCATTACATGTGCATTTTTGAAACAAATAGACTTTATTTATTTAGAGCAGTTACAGGTGCATAGCAAAATTGAGCTATGTGAAAGTCCAGAGTTCCCATATGTCCCCTCCTGGCAGAAATACACAGCCTCCTCAACTAACAATATCTCCCACCAGAGAGGTACATTTGTTACACTCAATGAACCTACACTGACACATCCTTGTCAGCCAAACTGACTCCTTTAGCATTAGGGAATCCTCTGTCATAAATCCCTGATAACTTTTGTAGTTCTGAACTCTGCTGTGATACTTGCTTTCTTTTGATTAGTATTAGCATGATGGATTTTCCTCCATCCATTTCCTTTTCATCTGATGTGTCTTTGTATTGAAAGTGGGTTCCTGGTAGCCAACACGCAGTCAGGTCTTATTTTTTGACACACTCTGACAATCTTTGTCCTCTATTTTAACCATTGACGTTTAAAGTAATTATTGATTGAGTTGGATCAATATCTACTACATATGTTATTGTTTTCTTTCCATTGCCCTGGTTCTTTGTTCTTATTTCTGAATTCCCTTCCTCTTCTGCCTTTTGAAGTTTTAATCAATCATTTTTATATGATTTCATTTTTTCTCCTTTCTTAAGGTACTTCTTTTTTAAACTTTTAGTTTTTTTTTCTAGAGTTTGCAACTAATCCAAGTCAACTTTCAAATAACACTGACCCCCTTCACAGGTGGTACGAGTACCTTATAATAAAAAATATTCCTATTTCTCTGTTCCTGTCCCTTGTATCATTGCTGTCATTCATTTCGTATAGACATAAGCATACACACACACACACACACACACACACATACTTAAATTGAATGGATGTTGATACTATTATTTTGAAGGAAATTATCTGTTAGGTCAATTAAGAAAAATAAAAGGTTTTATTTTTCCTTTACTTAATTCCTTCTCTGATGCTCTCCTTTTCTTTATAGATCCCAGTTTCTGCCCAAAACAAAAGAAGAAAACTACAAACAAATATCCATTGGGAATATAGATGCAAAAATGCTCAATAAAATCCTAGTAAACTGAATTCACGTGCTTATCAAAACAATAATCCATCATGACTAAGTGGGCTTCATCCCAGAGATGCAGGGATGTTTCAACATTGACATATCTATAAATATAATTCACCACAGAAATAGAAGTGTGTCTGCAGGAGTGTAAGTGGACCTAGAAGGTCCTCTGAAACCATGTCACACTAAAGGAACCAGAACTTCTTACAACACAGGGAGAAGAGGTCTCAAACTCCTCACTTCAAGTCCCATCTCTGCCACCTCCTGGCAGGGTCTCCCTGAGGATATCGCTCAGCGTCCCTGAGCCAGGTTCCTCAACAAGGAAAGTGGAGATTGAGAACAACCACATAAACCATCTAGGGGCTACTATGGGACTACCTCAGGCAGAGGATGTGAGGTACTTGACTCACAGAGAATGCCAATTGGCTTGGGGACCCAGAGAGTGAAGCTGGGTCTCCAGCTAGTCCTGTGGTCAACTCCCAACTCAGATCATGCAGGTATGGAGTAGACTTCCCAGAAGGCAGTGAGCTCCCTATCACCAGAGGTATTCAAGCAAGATTTAGATCTGCACCTTCCAAACCTGGAGCCATGTGCCACACGAGTGCTTGAAAGGTCACTAGTCTGAACTGTGATGTGCTATGAGTGTAATAGAAACTTCAGATTTCAAAGAATCATTACAGAAAAGAAATGTAAAGCAGCTCAGTATTTTATGTTGATTACATAATGAAGCGATACTATTTGGCATAAATTAGATTAAATAAAATATCTTATTATATTTAATGTCATCTCTCTTTACCTTTTTGATGTGACAACTAGGAAATGTTATGCTCCATGTGTGGCTTGTGTTATATAATCTTTCAATTGGACAGCCCAGTCGAAATCCTGGGTGCTCAGAGTGTGGTTCCGGCACCGGCAGCATCTGCTGCATCACCTGGGAACTGACTGGAAATGTAGACTCTCAGGTGCTGCCCCAGCCCCACACACGGAATCGGAAGCTGCGTTTCCACGCACTCTCACGTGACTCGTGTACACACTAAAGGTTGAGAAGCCCTGCAGAGCCCTTGGCTGGAGGTCTCAGGGGATGCCATCTTGAGGCAGAGGGGGTGGGAACACCTGGCCCGAAGCCCAGCCCATAGCATGTGAAATATTAAGTTATTGAGGTCTTTATCCCTTACTCACACACTCAGCCTGGATGTCCTTTAAACCCAGCTCTCTCACCAGGAAGCATCTGCATACTTGGTAGAGAAGAGGGCAGCATGCAAGGGATTAGGCCATCTTGCTTAGAAGTGAGCACTACCACAGACTACACCAACAACTACTCCGTAACATTTTAAGGGCTGGGAAATAATGTCAGAAAACAACTGAAAAATAGCTCTGCGTGTTTAAAACCAAAACAAAAAAACAAACAAAAAAATCCGACACAATTTAATCAACTCCCTGCCCCCTAATTTCTCCTTTTTCTCTCTGAAATCTTGGCCGACAAGCATTAAATGGCACTAAACATAGAAATGGTGAGGAAGTAAATCACTGAGAGGTGCCACATGTCACCTAGGCCTGTGTTATGGTTGAGCTGTAAACCACTGAAAGCTAGGAGCTGACTTAAAATGCTGACAGTCTCCCCGCTGTGAAGCAGCCAGGAGGGACCAGGCTCAGGAGCCCATCCCCATCAAGGGGGTGCAGGGAGGTGGTGCCTTTTCAAAGGCAGATCAGCCCAGGTTCAGTGTCCTCCATCAGTGTGCAGGACACAGCCAAACCCAAATCCCCGCTCCTCAACACACCTGTCTGTGACCTCCTCTCCTCCCTGAGAGCCACGCTGGCCTTTTTGCCTCCGCAACACACCTGTCTGTGACCTCCTCTCTTCCCTGAGAGCCACACTGGCCTCTTTGCCTCCAGGCTCTTGAACTAGCCATTCCCTCCCACTCAAATGCAATTCCCCAGATAGTCTACTTCCTCGCTGCCTGTTCAAAACTCACCTTCTCAGACCTCTCCTGACCATCCACAATAAAGTGCCTCCTCCTGCCATTTCTGCCCTTTCATCTTGCTTTGTTTTTTCATCCTAGCATTTATTACCCTATGATAATCGATTCTACATACATTCTATTATTTATTTGTCATCTGCCTTCCCCCAGAATGTCAGCTTTATAAAGGCAAGTACCATGTCTAATCCCAGAGCCTAAAACAGTACCAGACACATAAGTAGGATCTTAATAAACATTTGTTGAATAAATGAATGCATGGATTTCCAGCCCTTTCGTTAAGCTCATGTGATGTTCTCACTGGGAAGAGTCCAACTTTCTAGCAATGACCTCAGCTTTTCGCTCATCCATTCACCCAACTATCCTTCCAAATAACTATTCATGCATTGCGGGCAGGCTGCGGGGAGCTCAGCTACTTCTCTCCAAGAAAAATCGGGTCCCGATTTTTAAAAAATTTTTAAAAAATTAGGTAGAGGTCATCACAAAGATAAGAAAATAATAGGAAATAGAGAGAATTATGGAAATAAAAGAATACACAGAGATGAAGGTATAGTTTTATAGATTTATATAAAGAAATTAGGATAAAGCAGGGATACTCAGGTCCCCACTACATCCCCATCAGTAGTGAAGCCACAAGCAAAGTTTCACACAGGTTTTATAATCACGGATATCAGTTATCGGTTGCCAGGGGCAACAGATCTACATAGTAACAGATAGTTTGGTTGCCAGGAGTAACAGATTCACACAACAGGTAGTTCAGGTTCCAGGAGTAACAGATTCACATAATAACAGGTAGTTGGGTTTAGATTAAAAGTTTTTTCAAAGGGCTTCCAAAAATTCCCAATCTATTTTATCTATGTGAACAAACGGTTACAAAATCTTTCAAGGACTAACTTCTAAGTTCTAAGAGATAGCTATCATTTAACAGAGGGGCAACACAGAGATATAGTGGCTCCATATTTCCTTCATCTAGTTATTGTGGAGTGAGACAGACAAGAGCAAGCATGAGGCTCAGCTTTTCATGCTAAGTTGCTCACAGCCACAGGCATTTGTCTCTGAGCTGGGCACTCATTGTTCTGGCTTATATCCTGTGACGCCATGCATATACCTGCCTTGTCTTTCAAGGACAAGGAGGTGTCACAGATATCAGATATGAGACATCAGATGTCAGAGATATCAGAAGCCATCTTGGAACACATCCGCTACCAGAGTTTTGAGAGCCCTCCCAAGGTGAGGCAGCCCTTGATATGCAAACTAATGACTTCATATATTCCTTCAGGGCAAAGTCCTGCAAAATTCCTGAAATCATCTCTGTCTTTAAAATAGCAACATCGGACGACACAATAAAACAATAACCCCATGAGCCACATCTCATTAATTTCTCAATCATCTTTCCTCAACAACACATGCATTCATCCATTCATCCATCCATCCAACTAGCCAAGTATACCTGCAAACAGCTGCTAATATCTATTTATCTAACCATCCATCCATCCATCCATCCCTATAACCGTTCATTCAACCACCCTTCCAAATACTATATTCTACATTTCCAATATCTATCCAGTACCCATCCATCCTACCACTCAGCCATACAGCCATCCTAACCAATCCAATTGTTCGATCTCCTATTCTGGGGACCACAGTCCCTGCACTCTCCTCTACCAAATCCAGTTCATGCTGTCACGTTTACATGCAGTAATTCACTCTTCTCCCTCCATCAACGGAATGTGAGCCCCTCACAAGCAGAATCTGTGTCTTATATATCTCTGATTTCCATGACTAAAAAAGAGCTGACATATACTAAGTGCCAGCAAATGTCTGCTGAATGAATATGTTTTTCCTTTTATTTACTTGTTCAGCAATTCCTTCTAGACTGCCATGATACCATGTTTTGGTCATCTGTTGGTCTCTAAAATCTTGCACCTGACACAAAGAAGACACTATAAATAATGAATGAATGAGTGAATGAATGCTCAAAAGAGAGGAAGGAGAGCAGAAGCATAGACTCTTGGAGCCAGACTTCCTGGATTCATAGCCTGGCTCTGTAATTATTAGGTATGTGACCTTGGGTGAGACACTGAGCCTCTCTGTGCCTCAGTTTCCTGATTTGTAAAAGGGACATAATAGTGCTTACCCCACTAGGTTCTTCTGAGAATCTTAGGAATCAATATACATGAAGGACTTAGAATAGAGCCTAGTGCAAAACAAAGCTATATACACGCTTCAGAATAAAATATTGGTTTACTGCTAGACCACTAGAACAGAATTAAGAAGGTGGGAAGGAAGCTTCCATCTGAGCCTGTGCTGTCCCATAGGGCGCCTTCCACAGCAAGCACTCTGACTTTTCCCAGCCACACTAGAATTACTTGCAAACTACCAATATGTCAGGTGGTCACAAATGCTATGTAGAAAAATAAAACATGGGGGCAACAGGAAGTGGTGAGACAGATGGGAGGGCAACTTCCAACAGCGTGGTCAGGAAAGGCTTCCTTGAGAGGTGATGTTTGAGCACGGACTTGAGGAGGTGAGGGGTGAATGTCTGCGAGGACAGCATCCAGGCAGAGGGGACGGCAGGCGCAAAGGCCCTGAGGCAAGGACATAGCCAGCGTGTGAGGAACTCTTGAGGAGGCCCACGTGGGTGGGACAGTGAAGGAAGGGGAAGAAGTGGCACGGGGACCCAGGTCACACAGGGCCCTGTTGGCCACTTGGGCTTTGCTCTGAGTGAGATGGGAGCCACTGTGAGGTCATGAGCAGAGGGGGACAGGAGTGAACCTATATTTGAAAAGACTGCGGGGGCCAAGTGCGGAGGCTGCTGTGCTACCGCAGGGAAAGGACGCTGGTGGATCAGACCCGGGATCGGGGGTCGTCGTGGTGCCACTGCAGGGAAGAGAAGGCGGTGCCTTGAACCACGGGACTGGGATGCAGCTGGCATAGGGGCAGATGCTGGGTAGATTGTGTAGGGAGAACTGACGTTGGATGTGGGTGTGAAAGGAGGAGAAGGGTCAAGGCCAAGGCCAAGGGTTTGACCTACACAACCGGAAGGACTGAGCCGCTATTTACTGAAGCAGGGGAGGGAGGTGAAGGCAGGAGCGAGTTTGTGGGGGACAGACTGGGAGTTAGGGTGGGCTGGGTGAGTTTCCTGGGCCAGCAGACAGCCTGGAGCAGGGAGGCGGGAGTAGCAGGTCCGGGCAGGAGCCTGGACTTCACGGACAGCTTTAAAGGTCCTGGGACATGGTGTGCACTTAGGGACGTGTGACTTGGGGCTGGAAAGGACAAGGGCAGGGTCCTCTCAGGAGGCGGCTGCTCAGATGTGACTGAGAGGGAACTTACCTGTCTCAGAGGGAGGAGATCCAGCGTCGTCCCCTGTGACCTTCCCCATTCACTGAAGTGACAAATATCAATGACCAGCTGGACAGCCCGGTCTTCTCAAGTCTTTCTAGCCTGCTATGTTGCCAGTACATGGAAAAAGTGGACTTTTAGAGCTACACTAATCCTTAGGACTAGAATGTAGGGATTAAAACTTGACTGTGGCTTTAAAATGGCTGCTACTGCTAATATTCATACTAGCACTGCTTTTTCCAAGCACTCATCATGCGTGAGAACTCAGGAAGAAGCACTCTTAGTCCTTGTCTCATCAAAGCTGCACAACACCTCTGAGAAGTCAAGTTCTCATTGCCTTTTTTCTAAGGAGGAAACTGAGGCTCAGAGAGGGCCGACTGCCCAAGGTCACACCGCAAATGGCTACATAATCAGGGCATGTGAGGAAGCTCTCTCTGTGCCCATGACATTCCCACTTGCCAGCATGGGCTGGCCAGAAGCCCCCGACCTGCCTGCCGTCCAGCCCAGGGGAGAGCGAGTCCCTGCAAAGCCACCCTCACAGTGCATTGAGCGGGACCCAGCCAGAGCCTCAGCTGCCTCGCCTGTAAGATGGGATTTGGGGAAGGAGCGAATGCTTTGACTGTCAGTTTTCTGTTGTATCAAATGGGACAATTAGCATGCAGTGCCTGGCATACCACAAGGGTTGGGGATTATGGCCTTGGATGACTTCTCATTTTCACCTGGTACAGAAAGTGTCTGTCTCCTCAGCAGGCCTGCGAGCTGTCAGAGGGGCTGATTTCCCATGGGCTCAGGTTTCCAGCTGTGGCGAGTGCTAACATTGGCTGCGGAAGACAGGTCACCCCGTGGGCTTTGGGTCTCAGTGGGGACCTTTCACAGCCATGTTTCCTCGTTTCTTCCTCCCTGGCCTTCTTGTCCACTCACTGGGGCCTCCCATCCTCCTGGCCACCTTCAGATTACTGCTGACCCTCCCGAGTTTCTGACAGACTTCTGGTCTTTCCCAAACTGGCAAGTTTCACTGCAGCCCAAAGCAAACAGTCACTGCACCACCTGGTGGCTCCATCTGCAAATTTCACATTCCCCAGAACCCAGAATCTGCTGTGAGCTAAACTTTTTTGCATACATTACCTCATCAGTTTTACACTCGCCCTGCAAGGAGGAAGGTGCTGTAGGTTTTCACATGGGGAACCTGAGGCTCCACAGGCTCAGACTGACGCTCCTGGGCTCCTGGGGTTAGGCAGGTTCCGGGATACCATCTTAACATTTTAAAATTATGAAGTATGTCAACATATAAGAGAATATAACAGACATCTTATTCATGTAAGATGATTACCCAGGTTTAAAAGATGTTAACATTTGGTTCCGATCTTTCTTTTGAAGAAATAAACAGATACTCCACAATCCCTTTCTCTCTCTCTCTCTCTCTTCCTTTCCCAGTGGTCACCAGTAGATGACAAGTGTTATCATTCCCACACTTCTTTTCATACCTATCCAAACTTTGTGTGTACCTCCACAAGGTATATAGTATTGTTTTATGTGCTTTAGAAATTACTGTAATAGGAATCACCTTTTTTTTTTGAGACAGAGTATCACTGTGTTGCCTGGGTTAGAGTGCCGTGGTGTCAGCCTAGCTCACAGCAACCTGAAATTCTTGGCCTCAAGCGATCCTCTTGCCTCAACCTCCCGAGTAGCTGGGACTACAGGTGTGCACCACCAACCCCAGCTAATTTTTTCTATTTTTAGTAGAGACGGGGTCTCACTCTTGCTCAGGCTGGTCTCAAACTCCTGACCTCAAGCAATCCTCTCACCTCGGCCTCCCAGAGTTCTAGGATTACAGGTATGAGCCATCTCGCCTGGTCAGAATCACATTGTTAGTATCCTTTTGTAACATTATGTTTTTATGATTTATCTCTTTTGGTATGTGTGGCAGGCAGAATAAAAGCCCCTCAAAGAGGCCCATATCCTAATCCTTAGGACCTGTGAATAGGTTACCTCACATGGTAAAAAGGACTTTGCAGATGTGATTAGATTATGTATCTTGATATGAAGAGATTATTCTGGGTTATCTGGGTGGGCCTAATGCATCACAAGTGTCCTTGTAAGTGAAAGAGGGAGGCAGGAAAGTCAGAGTCCAAGTGATGTGATGTGAGAAAGACTCAACCATGGACCACTGCTGGTTTTGAAGGTAAAAGAAAGCCCTGCACCAAGGGACATGGACAGCCCCAGGAGCTGGAAAAGACAGGAAATGGCTTCTCCCTTAGAGCCTCCACAGAGGAACACAGCAGTGTTGACACCTCAACTTTAGCTCTGTGAGAACTACTTCAGAATTCTACCCCCAGAACTAGAAGACAATAAATCTGTATCGTCTTGAGCCACTGAGTTTGTGGTAATTGGCAACACCAGCAAAAGGAAACAAAGACAATACTTATCAATGACAAGTCAGTTCTCATAAAATATGAGTGAAAACTGAAAGACAGGATCCAGTTTAAAACAAAACTCAGTTCACACAAATGAAGTGGACTTTGCTCAATTGAATTAAATGAGGTAACTCTGAAAGACTTTTTGAAAATAATAATGCTAATTGACTTTTATTCTTTATGCCAGAAACCTAAGTAGTAATAACGGGGACAAATGAGAGAAAGTCTGATGTATAATAGTTCCCCCTGCATACAATAAAAAGAGCTCTTTTTGCTACAAATTGGCATCACTATTACAAAAATATGATTTTTGATAAAACAAAAAAGGAATACATATTTCAAAAATTGAAATCTAGATTAAAGATAAAATATATTTTTAAAAAGATTTATTCTGCCAATACATGTAAATTTAAATTGCTAAACAAAATTAAAATGATAATCTTTATAATCGAGCATTAGGAAATATTCAACAACATATGAAGAAGAGCAGTGCCCCATTCTGTTAGATATTATTTTCTTCTAAATAACTTTGGAAAAAGAACAATCTACTATATGTAGAGGCAGGAATTGTGAAAAATAAAATTAATAAAGAACAAGTTTCAGAACTATTTGCATTCATGTCATTATATTCCATTGTAACTATCTTAGCAAATCTTGGTAGAGTTTAATTTTTTTTCCAAAACCCCTTTTGAAAGATTTTATGAAAGTTTAACATTGGCAATTTTTCTGAGCACTCATTAAAAAGTATCTTGAGACTCTGTGCATTTTTCATAATTGATCCTTTTGATGTAGTTGGGTTAAGTAACCAGTGCAAGTAAGTTCATCACATCTTGTTTCGTCTATTACGTGACTAAAAATCATGATCTTCACTGAAAATAAAAAGTGCCCAAGATCTAAGAGCTATCAAATGGCTCTCAGCATAAGGATAGGCTGAAGCAGACAGTGAGAAATCTTTTAAGTATTCTTGAATCTAGGTGAAGTTACAGCCAAATACATTCTTCAATGTAAAAAAGATACTTAAAAATTTTTTATTGAAGTAAAATTCATGTAACACAGAAACAGCCATTTTAAAGTTTACAATTTAGTACATTTTCTATATTATGCAGCCAAAAACATTCTTTAAAAAAAAATTTTATTTCCACAAATCTTTAAGTACAGAGTTATTCACTAAATTATAATACATCATTCCTATAAAGACTTCAATCATTTCAGCTAAAAGAGGCAAATATCAAATAACTATCAAGCAGTGACAATTCTTTGTCTTTTCTGATGCCAACAAAGACTTCCAAATCCTTTCAATGGAAAAAGTCAGCAGAGATCATAGGGGTTCTTAAAGTTACTGACGAGAAAAATGCATGCTTTCTTTACACATTTTAATAAATCAGGAATGCTCAAAGATCTACAGGGTGGATAATGTTCCATAGACTTTCTAGGAGACAACAGAATTTCTAGGGTAAATTTGAAAGGTATTAAGTGACATTAGCAGTAATAATTATGAGCTGGTGTTTGTACTTTTTAGTACTATATAATTTGGTCTTGCACTTCTTTGTCAATTAGCAACTTCAAATATAAGACCCAAATAACTGGAAAAGCTAATTAAGTGATTTACTATAGTTCCTTTGAATATAGACACTCTCGAATACTTATGAGATTTCACCTATTAAAGTAAAGTAGTTTCTCTTCTTCTTCCTTGGATCTCCTCCTGCCAGTGCCTCCGATTATAGAAGCTAAAAGTCATCTGGCAAGAGAGCCTGGGACTCCCAGATCCCACACCCAAGAGAATTTGCAGACTCCCAGCCTTAACACCACAGAGTCAAGCAGAAGCCCTTGTGGAGGTCAGAGATAATTGGCCAATAATAGGCACAGCCCACCTCTTGACTGCTCAGCATTTATACCCTTTAATACACAGATAAACATCCATTCAACAACAAGCCTCATGCTTCTGCTTTACAAGATGCAATTTATACTTTGCACAAATAAAGATACTCTCACTCTCTCCCTGAAAAGGGGAAACCTAAAACCCCATCAGCTACTGTATCCTGCTCTGGGTGATATTAATTCCTGCCTGGATAATCTGTAACCCAAAGACCAACTTGTAAAGCTAATCACCACCACTTGTAAAGCTAAGTACTTGCACCCTTGCACCCTTTACCACTTGTAAAGCTAAGTACTTGCACCCTTGCACCCTTTACCACTTGTAAAGCTAAGTACTTGCACCCTTGGGCTCCTACATAGTCATTGGTTCTACTTGAATGAAGATAAAGAGAAATGGAGCATATTCAAAAACCGCAACTTTGCACCCGCTGAAAAAGAAAAGGAGGAACTAATTCGTGAATTTCCTGAATTTTCCTCTGTGACCTCCCATTCTGGTTACCACAAGCCTCTTCACTGCAAAGGACGGGGACCTCTCGCGGGGTCCTTCCTTACCTGCTGCTCATCAAGAGTCCCTCCTGTGTGACGGCTAAGTCCGTCCTTTCCTTCTGGTCACTCCATGATGCTCAGATTTGTGCCGAGGTGGCGCCCGCGAATATGACCCCATCCTGGGCAGCCAGAGTGGAAGCCACAGGAGCACGTGGAGCCCGAGGTGAACCTCTTCAAACTATCTCGGGCCTGCTTCGGCCGATAAAATGGAGAATGTCCTCATGAGCAGGCCAATTAGGACCTCCAGCATTGGAATGAGGCGTTCTGGAATACACATTCTGATTGGATGAGAAAAACCTCAGAGTCCAATTCTGATTGGATAATCCAATCCAAAGGACGTTTGAAAAGAGCAACCTAATAGAGCAATTATGATTGGATAATGTCAGCCAATGAGAACGGGTATTTCAGAGCAACTCATTTGAGTACAGGAGGCTACAAATAGCCAGCCCAGGCCAGCACCTGCCATTTTCTCACCTGGATCCTGCAGGGAATCATGCTTGTGTATGGAAGTGCTGGTGGCTCCTCTGGCTCAAGACTCCGTGTCTGGTGTGTACTGCGTCCTAGAGATCTGCATTGCTGGGGCCACTGTGGCTGGCACTGCCTTGGAACCTCCTGGAAATGGAGTGTCGTGCAGTGAGCTACAGGCAAGAAGGAACGCAGTTGGCATGTGGGAGGGACCTGGACCTGACCATGCTGCAGTGAGAGACAGGTAAGGAAGGATCCAGCTGGTACATGGGAGGGACCCAGCCCTTGGTACGCAGAGGACTTGGGGACCTGGAATGGGCACCTGAGTGGGGAAGGAGGCACCATGTGTGAGTGCAGTGTATCTGGGTTCTGCTACTGCTCTTACCCATACAGTTGGTGTGGTGCCTGGGTGTGAGGACACAGCAGGGAGTGATGTCCCCAGTCCCTGACCTTAGGTGGACCCCAGTCTTTCGTTGGCTTTGGCTAAAGCCAGGGGGAGCTTTACAGAGTGGGTGTGAGGGCATCAGGTGAAATTTAGGCTCTGCACTCCAGGGGCAGGTGTGAGGAGACACCCACCACATCCTCCACTCTGCTTTCTTGCCCTGTGGGCTGAGCTGTCTGTCCCCAGAGGTGCACCTGCAATGCCATGTGAAGGTGAGGGATGGATGTTCTAGGGCTATGTCCTCGTGGTGTGTGGCCACTGGCCTTCAAAGTCTAGAGGAATGGGGAGAGTGTTCCAGGAGGGGCCCCAGGTAAAAATGTCAGAGATATCACCTGTCAAACTTAGTACTTTAGGAAATTGGACATTTGTACTTAATAACCTAATATTTTATTTAGCTCAGTATATCCCAAATAATATCATTTGAACAAGTGAACAATATAAAAATATTAATGAGATATTTTACTTTCTCTGTTCTCACTGAGTCTTCAAAATCTGGTACATATTTTACACCTGCAAAACATTATGCATTTTTCCAAAGTATTTAATACATGTCTCTAATTGTTTTAAATGTATAGCACAAAGATTCATTGAAAAGAAGATAAGTTGGCATATTTACAATTATCCCAGGTAGCATCAAAACTATCACAAAATTGATTGGGTATGGAAGAAACATATTACTACAACAAATACTAATTGAACTTATTATTAGCAAAATCGATTAGTTAGGCACATGGACACATGAACAGCAATTTTTACAGTAACCAACATTTACACATTATTTTCAATGACTAGAAAAAAGTTCTTGAGAATTGCATGCTTTTAGGCTCCAAACATGTCAATGACTGCTTGAAAGCAGAAGTCCTACAGGTTGTATTTTCTTTTAATTGTGAAATAAGGTCATTAATTATGAAATGTCCGATTTTGAATTGAAAGTGCACTTTATTGTATCTGAAACCAGAAGCAGCACAGTTAATCACAGTATGCACCCAAACTATTGACAGCAGCTTGTGTATATCAGCAATGAAGAAGCCTGGAGAGCAAGTAGCAATTAAATCATGAAAGGCATTTTTCACAGCTTGTTAACAATGGAATGTTTTTCCTTGAAAATAGTGGTCCACTACGGCCATACCACCCTGAACGCGCCCGATCTCGTCTGAAAATAGTGGTCCAAACCTTGGAAGAAGTGTTAGCCAGTTGGTGCAAGGTCTGGTGAATACGGTGGATGACAGAGAGTTTCCAAGTCCTACAGTTTGAGCAGCATTGTTTGTGTAAGATGTGATCAAGCATTATCTTTCAAGAGAATTGACCTGTCACTATTGACCAGTCTCGGCTGTTTAATCACAAGCATCCACATCATTTCATCCAATTGGTTGCATTAGACATCCTCTGTAACTGATTGACCAGGTTTCATGAAGCTGTAGTGGATAATATAAGCGCTGGACCTCCAAATACACACCATTAGCTTTTTTTGATGAATATTCAGTTCTGCAGTTTGTTTTGGCATATCATCTTTATCCAACCATTGTGCCAAAAGCTTGTGATTGTCAAAAAGAATCCATTTTTCATCACATCTAACAATACAGTGTAGAAATGCTTCATCTTTACATTGTGGTAGCAAAGAAAGGCAAGCTTCCAGGCGATTTCTCTTCTGATATTCATTTAATTCATGCAGAACCTATCTATCCAGCTTCTTTACCTTGCCAATTTGTTTCAAATGGTCCAATATTGTTGGAATAATAATATCAAATCTTGCTGCTCGTTCACCTGTAGGTTGAGATGGATTCGCTTCCACTACAGCTTTCAGCTCATCATTATCCACCTTGGTCTCATGTCACCCATGTGGCTCATTTTGAAGATTAAAATCACCAGAACGGAACTTCTCAAATCATCAACGTACGGTGCGTTCGTTATTGTACTGTGCGTTCATTAGCCGCATCTTTCCCAAACACTTTGTTGATATTTTCAGCTGTCTGCGCTGCATTGGTTCCACAACGGAACTCATGTTCAAAAATAACACAAATTTTTTACTTATTCGTGGTTTCACAGAAATTGCTCTAAAAAAATTGACATTTGACAAGCCAAAATGTGCATTTGCAAGACTGAGGATGTACCTTCACGATAAAAATAAAACAAGAAGTGTCAAAGTGAAATGTCAGAGATATTGACAACTTGGTAGTTAAGGACATTTCATACTTAATAACCTAAAATACAATTACTTTACCAGTTTGTTTTTACGATTTTAAAACACCAGAAGGGGACCAGAAAGGAGAGCAAGTCAGGAGGTCTCAACGATTATGCAGAGGGAAAGGCCTAGCCTGGTCAAGGTGGGAGCAGATGGCGAGAAGAGAAGGGACGGACTTGAGAGCTAATTTGAAGGCAGAATAGGCAGGACAGGGGTGGCCTTGAGGATGGCGTACTGTCCTGTGAGAGAATGCGCCTAGTAAGGACAACATGGAGAAGGGACCCAGGGATGGGGTCTCAGGGAGATAAACTTGGTTTTGGACATGCTGAGTTTGAGGTGTCTGTAGGTCACTGAAGAGGCAGTGTAAGATGTGATTGAGCATTGAATCACAATGCACTGAATGGGTGCTCCTCCTCATCACCATGCTTCTTGTACAGCCTGCAGAACCATAAGCCTAATAAATCTCTTTTCTTTATAAATTGCCCAGCCCCAGGGATTCTTTTATAGCAACACTAAACAGACTAAGATAGATGACACTCTGGAAAAGGCAAAACTATGGAGATGTTAAAAAGATCAGTGATTGCCAGAAGTTCATGGGAGGGTGAAGGGTTGAAAAGGTAAAGCACAGGGGATTTTTTAGGGAGTGAAACTATTCTGAATGATACAACAATGGTGGACATAGGACAATACGTGTTTGTCAAAACCCACAGACACAACACAAAAGTGAATCTTTTTACAACACAAAGAGTGAATCTTAATATATGCAAATTTGAAAACATCACTTAGGAACACACAACATTTATCAATTAAGTTCGCCGTCTTGTCTTATTTGGGTGTGGTTTGTAGCACTCCAAAACAAATACAATAGTAACATCAAAGATCTCTGATCACATATCACCATAACGATTATAATAATAATGAAAAAGCTTGAAATATTGTGAGAATTATCTAAATGTGACAAAGAGACATGAATTGAGCACAAGCTGTTGGAAAAATGGTGCCGATAGATTTGCTCAATGCAGGGTTGCCACAAACCCTTTTGTTAAAAGCCCAATATCTGTGAATTGCAATAAAGCAATGCACAGTAAAATGAGGTTTGTCTGTGAATTGGTTAGGATAGTCCTAATAATGTCCTTCCATTGAGAGCCAACTCTGATGCCTTTTTCTGCTAGTTTCGACGCTGGCGCTTTCTTGATCCTACCAGGAGGTGGCGACAACTTGATTACAGTTGCCACCCAGCCAATGGTAACCACAAGATGCACTTGACCTCAGAGATATTAAAAATGAGGGGAGAATGTGCGCAGAACTGATGAAGTGGCATAGTTTTATTCCAAAGTAAAGGCATGTTAGGTTATTTTTAACTTGACCATTGTAGCTTTTAATTTTAAAAGCAGATCATTAACTCTCTGAATCTGCTTATTGACAATTAAAATGTTGAAAATACCAACTTCCTAATAAGAAAAATGCTGTTACTATTCATTGAATATATATTAAAGTGATTACAGCTTTCTAAATAAAAGTTAAAAACCAGTACTTTTTTGGCAAGTAACTTTCTCTGAGATGATGATTTAAAAAATTTAAAGAAACATTTTAGAATACATAAATATTACATAAAAATTGTACATAGTAAAAAGTTGACTAATTAACAAGTCAGTCCTTTACCTTTTACCAAAAGCATTAAAAACTTGCATCTTTTCCACCGAACTCCAGTCTTGGTGACAGAGTAAGACCCTGTCTCTCAAAAACAAACCTTGCAACTTTTTGTTGTATCTGGGATTTGACATGTCCAAAGGAAATATTATAACACACATACATACAACCAAGCTATCAAGCTATGTAACTGCAGTAAACAGATCAATATCAGGGCGGATCTCTCAGGCCCAAGTTACTTACTTCCCTTGCTAATTCTGGGCCCCTAAGGCTTTCTGACTCTGATTTGGTTTCTCAACCCTATTGGGAACAAAATGTGAAAAGTTAAGTACACTCTGCACGTATAATTCTTAAGCAACAGTTCTATTTCTTAGTATTATATAGTGCTACAGGTCCCAAACTGTGAGCCGAGATGCCCCAGACACCTGCTGCAAGATATTTTAAGTTTTTAAGGGAAACACTGCAATACTTCACATATATTGAACATCGCAGGAACTATTAGCCCTAAGTAGTTCACAGTTTCAACATTAGCTTACGCTATATCCCTTTTGGTGGTCTATATCTTTCTGAAGCTGGGTTTTTAGTGGTTGCTATGATAAAAACAAGTGTTACTCAAAATTAGAGTGGAGAAAGAAATGAGTTGGCGGCATCTGATCAAATTCCAAGGTTGCAGAAGTTGTGCAGCACCCAACAGGCACTCACACTGCATTAATAAGTAATAGAGCAAGCACATTAGTTTTCTTTAAATTTTCATATATATTTTTTTCAAAAAGCTTATAGTTTTTAGGACATAAAAGCTTATTAAATTGTTTGAGTCTAACTTCTTAATACAATTATGTACAGTTTCCCTCAGTTTGGGGGCAGGGTGGTTCTAGGACTTACCATGTTTAAGCAAATCCTCAATTCTCAAGTCTGGCAGTGGGCCCTGTGGAATCTGCCTATATGAAAAGGCTGTATAGGCAGGTTTTACATGCTGAGAAAACTGAATTTTCAGTGGTGCATTTGGTTGAAAAAAAGCTAGGTAAGAGTTCAAATCTATGCTGTTCAAGGCTCAACTGTGTTTCTTTTGGCCTAGGGGCACAATGAACAAAAGTCATGGACCGATGGAATTTTAGGAACCTCTGAATTAATAAATTGATATTCTGATTTATATTAATAATTAAATATGAAACTATGTTGCTTGGGACAGATTCATTCCTGAGGATTGATTATCTTTGAATTTAAAAAGGAGATTGTCGATAACGTCAGGCTGAGGACTAGACCCTGAAACCTGGGGTGGCTCCAAACTACCCCAAAGGACCAATCTTCCTGGAACAATGGCTTCCTCTTTATCATCGCCTACCGTGGGGCTTGCTGGCCTTTCCTGGTGCCAGTCGAGTGTGGTTGGCCTCCCTGTGCCTGAAGTTTCTCATCTATGGAAAGGACCCAACCCATGCCATTGCATGGGGATTAAATGAGTAAGATTTGTAAGTACTTAGAAGGGTTTTATTGTCGTCACTGTTGTAGTAATAGTTATCCTCCTCCTCCTCATCCTCATCATGAGCATCCCATATTTTGCAGGAATTGAGGCTTTGGCATCATGAGTGATTTGCTCATTTGAGAGGAATTGCTTGGTCTGGTACTTGCCAATTATAAACTTGGCCTTACAGGACTCAGAAACTCTTAAGGTAGTTTTGTCAGTACAATTTGGGGAGAATCTTAAATTGCATCTTTTAAGCTCTTATTTGGGGAACTTCATGTAGTTTTCTTCCCTATTATGTTTCCACCATTACACAGTCCTCCTCATATAATCTATCTTTTCCTACAGCACTCTCTCACATTTTTCTTAGGATGTTAAGAAATACTCATCTCTCTCTCTCTCTCTCTCTCTCTCTCTCTCTCTCTCCCCCTTTCTCTCTTTCTGTCTCTCCTTCTTGATCATCTTTTACTCTCTTGGTGTCTTAGCCAGAGTCTTTCAGTATAAAGCACACAAGACCTGTAAGTTCTCACAGTGTGACATTTATCACTTTCCATGACACTTGTCTTCCACGTGGGTTAAATGCTGGGTTTTTGTTTTGGCTTGGTTTTTTACATTGACTTTGCTCTAGCTAACGTCTCTAGTGCATCACAGGATTGGGTTATCTCAGACTATTCACCAGCCCTCTTAGCAAGCTCCTCCTCTACATCACAGGCCTGGTATGGACATGGGAAGAGTGGGGGGTTGAGCAATTAGTGCTGGGCTGTGTAGCCTCTGGGCCACTCCTTTTGTCTTTAGGGATTCCGGCATGTGAATTCTTTTAGAATAATGCACAGCCCCTAGAGGCAAGTGACCACATTCAGAGAGAGCAGGGTGCAGGTCAGCGGGTTTGAGGCACACCTTCCACCTTTCATTGTGTTAGAATGAGTATGCGAGGGAAAATAGATGCAGACAGGTGCAGGACATAGAGCAGAATGAAAGCTCTCTGAGCTTGAGAAATCCTTGCAGGCTTCCTGTTTCATCTTCCCTAAGATGCCTCAGTGGATCCCACTGCTTCTATTCTGCCCAACATATTCTGGGCACTGAGAAGTCTTGAGAGAATAAACTTTGTGTTAATGGATACATTTTTATGCTTCAATAGGCAAACAATGGATGGAAGAGGGAAGCTCTTCAAAATGAATTCTGAGTCATGCAGGATCTGCCTCCAGTGATTTTGTGAGCCGGTGGCTTCTATTGAAGATGCAGTTCTTCCCAGAACTCTCTCCGTGTCTGCTTGGACTTGTGACCTTCCATAGTTCTTACCTTAAGCCCAATCAGCACATAATTTAAAGAAATAAATGGGCAAGGAAAGAAAAGAGGGAGAGAAGATTTGGAGGCTCTCTGTTGGCAATAATTTTAAAATTAATGAATTTGTCTCTTCTACAAATAGAACAGTAGGTGGGTAAGAAGCTGCACCACTTTTATTCAGGCTTTCATTTATTTGAAAAAGATCAATGAAAGGAAAGATTTCTTTAATTTTCAACTGATACCTAGTTTAGAGGAGACTTCTGTAAGGGATTTTTGCATGATCTGTTGGCCTCACAATCAGAGTTTGACCCATGGCAGCTCTAGGAAAAACTTTTAAGTGGCAGAAGTAGAGTTAGGAAAAAGAGTGTCTGCAAGAAAGCCACAAAGCATTATCCTTTGTTGATCAGGATGTTCTAGTGGGTGCATATAAATGTTTACGGAAGCAGTGAAATCCAGCCCCTAAGAGGTCCTGAAGGGCCTTGAAGGCCGCTATCATGCAGTGTCCTCTTTCGGAGACAGCAGGCCTGCTGAGTAAGCACATGAGAACTCAGGGAACTCAATGTGTACCCAAATAAAATGACTGCTAATTGGGGGCTTGCTGCTGAAGAAGCAATCTCTGGCTGCAGAGATGTAAATTAGCCCCTGCCTGGGGCCTGCAAGAAATCAGGTCAGGACCAGGAGTCATCAGGAGGCTGGTCTGAAAGATACATAATGAACTTGTCCTTTCCTACAGAGATTTTATTAGATTTTTCTCAAGGTATGCAAAATAGATGGGTTTCCCAGGAGCCTCTGATCACATCTTAACAAGGCAAGGCAGAAAGAAACAAAGGATGTTGAGTGGATACCGGAGGCTATAGGTGGAGTCAATGCATAAAGTTTAAACTAAAAAGATTTGAGCAAAAGCAAAGTAGCTACCAGGGGGTTTAAGAGCATGCTTTCTTGAGTTACATGATCTCAATTTGAATGCTCTCTTTCCTTCTTGGTAGCTGTGTGACTTTGGGCAGGTTACTTAACTTTTCTGAGCTTCAGTTTCCTCAACTATAAAATGCAGACAATAATAGTATAGGCCTCACAGAACTGTTATAAAGATGAATATTATAACTATACTACAAATTAAAATTCGCATCTTGCTTAGAACAGGGCCTTACACACAGCAAGCGTTAAGTAAGTGCTTATTACATAAACTCACACATCAACAGTTGCTGTTGCTGCCCTAACAAGCCACCACAGACCTAATGGCATAAACAACCATCCTCTCCTGTGCTCACAAATTCCATGATCAAGATCCAGCGATTCTGGATTGCCTTTGCTCCACGGTGTCTGGGGCCTCAGCGAGGAAGACTCAAAATGCTAGGAGGGACTCAGATGGCTGCGGCTGCGTCATCCCTCACGTGTCTGGATCCGGGCTGATGTGGCTCTACGCGGGGCTCAGCTGGGACTGTGGGTCGGAGCACCTGCACGTGCCTTCATCATAGCTCCAGCTTTGCGCATCATGGCAGCTGGCTTCCAAGAGGGAGTGTCCCAAGAGCAAGCTAGTGAAGAGGGCAAGAAGACAGTTGTGTGGCCTTTTGGGACCTAGCCCCAGACATCACAGAGTGTCACTCCCACTACATTCTAGTGGCTGCGGGTAGCACAAGTTAGCTAAGATTCAAAGGGAGGGGACACAGACACCATCTCTCCGTGGTATTTGGTCTGAGCAGAGGGATTAGGAGGTGGAGGTCCCTCAACTGCCACAACAGCTTTGGATGTCCCAGGGGCTTTGCTTGAGTGGGCAGAAGTGCTACCCCAGTGTTCTTCCAGAGGAGCAAACGTCCCAGGTGGACTTTTCTCACCCTGCCGGGTGCGTCTAACTGAACCAACTATAAGAATCGGCGCCTCCTCTCACAGGAGCTAAAGTGCAGGACTTTGAATTGCTTGTGAGGCCCAGAAGCCAGGATGAGAGCCTGGTTCTCCGTTTCGTGCCTTCGGGCATAGTTGCTGATCAATCCTATTCCGGCCTTCAGTGCTGGGTTGCTATTCTCATCCCACTGAGGTCAGCTGTGCCCCATTGTTTTAATCACAGGCTGTTATTTCATTTAAAAAGTCAGCAATAGGATTAAACATACTGTCATTTTAAAAGCCAGACTCCTGGCCTAAAACCTCCCAGTGAATCAGAGGACAAATGTTCCCATTGTGCTGGTTAAAAATAGGAGCAATGGAACAAGTGACAGAATGAGATGAATACCATTAAAGTGTAATTACATTTACTGTAAGTGGGAGCCTGGGGAAGAGTCTATTCTGGGCAGGGAAGCTCTACTGGAGACCGAGACGTGGAAAACCCAAAGCCTTAGCTGACGGCCGCGTTCACATTTTGAATTTTTGTAGTGTGTATTGTTACGGATTGGTCTTAGTAGCCGTTAGGTTTATTGGGGATATTTGAAAGAACTGTGTCACTCCAGAGGAAAATAAGAACCACATAGCTCACCTTGAATCTCAGAATGTAGCTTTCCTGTGGTTCTTGAGAAACGTCGCGCAGTTTCTATACACCTCTTGCTGCAGCAGTCAAGTGTAGTAGCTGGATTAGATCTATTTGAAAGGCAGAGCTTTTTTTTTTTTTCTTTTAATGAAAACAGCTTCTGTTTTTCTAGTTTTAAAGCAAAACCTTCTTGCCACATAACATTTTTAAAAGTATATGAAGAAAGTAAACATGATCCTAAATCCAGCCACTCACAAATAAAGCCCTACTAATATTTTGGTGAGCATCTTCTCAAACCACAGTCTTTATGTGGATTTACAGATAGTTCCTTTTTAATGCTGTTAAAGCTCAGCAATATGTTCTGGACTTATTTTTTCATAATAATAAATATGGAGTTATATTTTCATATCTAATGGCTAACTGGCATTCCATAGGCTCAGCATACCATAATTTATTCGTCATGACATGATCAAGTACTTTTTTGGCTCATAGCTAAAAATTATTCTTTTACTTTAATGAATGACAAATTATTTCAAGTTTATATGTATATACACATACATACCCCTCATACTTTGATGAATGTGTTGTATCTTTATGTACTTGGCCAATTATTTTCTTAGAATATATTCCTAGAAGTGGGATTTCTGGGTAAAAGATATATATATTTACTATTTTGAAATCTATTACTAAATTTCCCTCTGGAAATGTACCAGTTTACACTCCCACAAATATCTTTGTCAGCATTAGATATTATAAATCTTTAAATCCTTATGAATCCAGCAAATAATTTTATTTTAATTATCATATAATTGGCCATTTGTATGTCTCTTGAAGAATTACTTGTTCTTCACCATTTTCATTGTAGTATTCCTTTATTTTGTTATTGATTTGTAACTTCATTGCATATTAAGGATAATAGCACTTAGTCATGTGTTTATTGTTATTTTTCCTCAGTTTATCTGTTTTGAACTTATTGATTTTTGCTTGGTTTTATTTTATTTTTGTAGAGAAGGGTCACACAACTACATGTTTCAGTGCTTTCCTTTATGGCTTCTGGGTAGTACCTAAAATTTATCTAAGCCCAGGTGAAAAAGAGGTCACCTATTTTTTTCTGTTGTTTTTTTTTATTGCTTTCATTTGCTCTGTTATAATTTTAGTAAAAGAAATCCAGCTCTGTTTTGCTTCTTAAATGGCTAACCAATTAGGATTGACTTTTTAAAGCCTGGTTGGAGAGGTAGAGGAAATAGAAGCCGAAGGCAGGACTGGGCCCCATGGATGAAAGTCCCTCCTCAACCTCCTCTCCCTACAGAGTGGAGGGACCAGGGAACCCAGCGTGGCTTGAGGTATCAACTTTTATCAGTATTCGCTGACAGGAATAAAACTGAAGCAAAGCTCTGACACGTAGAACCCAAGCTGTCTTTAAAAGGCATGATAAAAAGGCTGCTGTTAAGAGATAGCTCCATGTAATAGTTTCCACCTCCCTCAGAGGCTGCCCTTCTCCATCCATCCAAGGTCATTGGCACCTGAGTTTCCTTTCCTTCGCCCCACAACGGTACAATATTAATGCTAACGCTGACTCTATGTGGTGGCTGGCGGCAGTGGGTGCTTCTGACTATAAACCCCCAGAGGATGGGGACTGACCAACTCACTCCAGGGTCCCCTGCGCTCACACAGTCTATGGTGGTGGCACATAGCTGGCGCTCACAAGGCCTTTGCTGGGACAAAAGGAAATGCAGGTACCTAGAGCAGTCACACCTATTTTGTTGGGTCTGCAATGGAGATTCTTCACCACTAGGTGTCATGATGACTCAAGTAAAATTTTGGCTCTTAGCTAAAGATGATGGTTTTATTGTACTCGTTTTCATGCATGCACACATTCAATGTTTTAAGAAGCACCTGTTGAGTGGCTACTGCCTGCCAAACATGTGTTGGGGCTGGGAATGCTACCCTGGTGGAGTTTCTGCCCTACTGGGGAGAAATCCACAATGGGTGCTGAGACACAGACAAAGCCCTGGGAAGTCACGTGGGAGGAGCACCTAGCTTTGCTGAAAGAGCCTGGAGCAGCTTCCTGAGCGAGGTGCCTTCTAAGTTGAGTTTTAAAGGTTAAGAAAGCTAGTTCCTACTTTTTCTGAGGAAATTCAGGACAGGATGGCAACCTAAACGTTGGTCCAGATTTTGTTCTTGTTAAGGATCAAGCTTTTATAACTTTTCAGGAAGCTTGGTGGAGGCTTGTATGTTTTTTGAAGACAGACACACAAGCCTTGTTCTTTATCTATTTTTATTGAGGCATTCTTTTATTTTTTGTTAATTCGTAACTGTTCTTTGCATATTAAGGATGCTAGCACTTTGTCTTGTGTTTACTGTTATTTTTTATTATTCTTTGTTTTGAACTTATTTTTGTTTTATTTTCCTAAGTTTCTTAAGTTTATTTTATTTGCCTAAGTTTTCTTTATTTATGCCTCCAATGCTGCATTATTAATGTTAATTCTGGTTTCTTTTCACCATCTGGATATTTGTTACAGTTCAACGTTTAGATATCTAAGTTTTCTTTTTTTTTTTTTTTTTTGAGACAGAGTCTAACTTTATTGCCCAGGCTAGAGTGAGTGCCGTGGCATCAGCCTAGCTCACAGCAACCTCAAACTCCTGGGCTCAAGCAATCCTGCTGCCTCAGCCTCCCAAGTAGCTGGGACTACAGGCATGCGCCACCATGCTCGGCTAATTTTTTTTTTCTATATATATATTAGTTGGCCAATTAATTTCTTTCTATTTATAGTAGAGATGGGGTCTCGCTCTTGCTCAGGCTGGTCTCGAACTCCTGAGCTCAAATGATCCGCCCACCTCGGCCTCCCAGAGAGCTAGGATTACAGGCTTGAGCCACCGCGCCCGGCCGATATCTAAGTTTTCTTACTACCAATAAGATTACTGTGAAGTTGACCTCCTTGGGCCCTGACCACTATTAGGAAATAGTGGAAGTAGGCTGGGAGTAGCTTTGAGGGAGAATTAAACAGAATCATAGTATGTTTTCTTCTACTACTTCTTTCACCCTGATCATCTTCATGTTTCCAAATTCATCCATGTGGTTGTGTGTGGCTAGAATCCATTCATTTTTCGCTGTAGTGTACTATTCCTTTGCATGTCTCTACCACAGTTTGCTTATTTATTCATTTTTTAATAGACAGACATTTGAGTTAGGTCCAATTTGGGACTATTGCAAATAAGGATGCAGTTGGGTGCAGTTTATTGCTCTTTAACTCCAAATGCACACTTCTCAGTCCTGCTTTGTGATATAGAAGCTGGACTCTGTAAACATTTCTCTTTTGCCAGATTTGTCACTAGAGTGAAGTACATTGCAGAGGGAAGGGGCTTCTTCTCCTGGTTCTGGGTGCTTTACCCTACCCTTCTGGCTTCTATGGAATGGCTGCTAGTGATGTGTTGGATAGCCAGAGGCTCTCACTCTCCAATAATTTTTGCTGACACCCTGGGGAAGGCTTCCTGCTCACCAGCCTTGGCCCTGGCTGTGAACCAGATGTCACCCAGAAAACCCAGCAAACACCCTTTCCAGTGATGTCTAAATCCTAGCCAAGTTTGATTCTTCCTTTAGCACTTTCCTTTAGCCCAAGGCTAGTCTTTAGAGTCCTGTTTTCCCCCTCAGTAGTGAATCCCTTGTTACTAGTTAATATAATCCATCTTTATGGTACATTTTCCCTGTTCAAATTACTGGGGTGGTTTCTGTCTCCTGTCTGTGCCCCAACTGACACAATTCTTACACAGGTCCTTTGGTGTCCTGTTGATCAGGGTAGTGTCCCTGGAGGTGGCAGGGGCGGGGGGGCCCCCGGGGTACCTGGTGTCGGACTGGCCCATCTCACTGCCTCTGTGACATTGGGGCTGCAGCTGGAGCACCCTCAGCCCTGACCCTAAGCTCCCTCCACCTGGCTTGGAGCTCCAAGCTCTCAGAAAGTACATATTTACTGTTGCCTCTTAATCTCAGTAGTTATTGCAAAAATTAGATTACTCCTACGATCATTTTTAAATTTTCCCATTTTTAAAAACACCCTTATTTGTAGCTAATATCCAAGACTCATGACTCACTGGGTTTTGGTTCAATGGTAATGATGTGATTCATTACAAGGGGTTGAATTCCAGAGACACCAGCGGGGTGGCCCAGCCACAGACCCAGGTTCCACCATCTTCTGAAAGATGTTTTGCTCAATCGCACTTCCAACAGTGGGGAAGTTTGCCCAACAAACTCTTCTCTCAGGCAAATCAGGGAGATAGAATTTCCTCTCAGTTTGCTTGGGATAATGGGGCTTCAAGGTCACCAGTCTTGAAATCTTCCTCCACCTAGATTTTTTGTTCCTTGTCAGCGTGAGCACCCAGGCATCCCTTTAGATGCAGCTCCACATCCCTTTAGAAACTGTCTCTAGTGCCCAGGCTGTAGTCCAGCGCCCGTGAATTTGCACCCCCAGCTCTGGTGCTTATGCTCCAACACGCTGCTTTGCTCTCTGAGCCGCCCCCCCACCCAAGAAGACTACCAGGCGGCATCGTGTCCAGTGTCTGGCACCAAGGAACAGAACTCTGCCAGCTGGGAAGTTCTGCCACAAGTATACCTCCATTAAATTAATTCCTTTCGCATTTTAAGATGTGTATTAAGGAAAGAAGAAAAGCTTCTCAACCTAAGGGCATGTTCAGATTTGTTGAAAGTAGATAGTAGATAAGTGTAAGGTCATTTTATTCTTCAGTTTACTGTGTTGTATGTTTGAAATGTTTTGTAATAATAGAATGAATACAAAGCTATCAGCCTAAAACAACAGGAAAAGGCCTCTGAAATTTGCCAGTCCTTTTCATGTCTTTTTCATGTGTGAAGTTCAATGAAGACGGAACTGAATGCTTTTGTTTTTCAAAAAAACTGTTCACTAAAATGCTGTTTTGTATAATTATTTTCCTAAGTTTATTCTTCTGCATATAGGTTTAGGGAGCCTCTGAAATGAAATTCACAAATTTTCTTTTTAAAGTTATTTCTAGATGGTGGCCTATTGGGTAATTTTTTGTTAAACTTTCTATTTTGTATTCTTTCCATTATTTAAATGGTTTTATAGGAACAAAATTATAGTCTGTGAACACAGAGGGAGAAAGAGAAATGCAAAAGTCCGCTTTCAGAGGCCAAATTGGCTGGGTAAAGCGAGGGTCTGGGGGGCGGCGGGGTCCAGGGTTGGGGGAGGAGGGGATAGAGAATCTCCTGGCAGGCGCTGATACTGACGCGGCGGGGGGGAGCACATCACCCACCTCGTGCCCCCACCTCCAGCTCTGGAACCACAGCAGCCACCATCGCGGCCCGCAGGCCGAGCTGTCGTGCAGGGGAGCAGCCGCGCGAGGGTGTGATCCACCAGGGAACCGCGCGCCTGCCTCTGCGCCTCGTTCTTTCTGCAGCCAGAAGAAACCCCTTTGAGGAAGGGGGCGGATAATGAGCTTGCAACGCACCAAGCGTGGGGAGCGAGGCTTTCCCCTGCATCCTCTTTCTTAGCAGCTCTTGATACCCGGGGTCTTCTCCCACACAAATTGCTCATAACCCTTAGTCACCGTAAACTCAATCTATTGAACAATGACATCCTGTACTCACGCAGCGCCTTAAGCCCCTGAAAGTACCTTCGTGGATGGCTGTTCTTACGTTGAATGCAATGTCACTATGGCGAAATCGTGCTCCATTTTGCAAGGGAGGGAATTAAAGAGAAGGTAAGTTAGAGCCACAGAATTCTGGTGGCAGAAATAAGTCTGGAGTGTAGATGACCTGACTTGCCTCACACAAATGGTGAAACGCTTCTGGCGTTGACGTTAATTCTTTAACCCTCTTCTTTGCTCTTTCAGCTTTGCTGGGAATATTTGCCTCCCACCTGCCCACTAAATCCTGCCTGTTCTTTATGCCAGTCTTATCTCCCACACCTCCTCGGTGCAGGAATCTGGGTTCTGCCCCTCGACTGTGTGGCAGACCTGACTTCCCTGAGCTGCTTCCATCTCCCCTCGTGGAAAATGGGAATGACATTTCTACCCAGGCGAAGGTGACGGTCCATATAGTTATCAGCTGGCGCACTATACGCCCTGCCCCACCATCAGAACCTGCAGGAGGCACCAGCGCCAGCCACACCAGCTCAACCCCAGCCCTGCAGGAGCAGGCAGGGAGAGCTACCAGGCCACGCGCTAACTCCAGGAGGACCCAGGTCTGCACTACTCAAGTCTTCACCTGACACTTGGCATTAAAATCTCTTTACCATTGTTTCTTGGGCCAGACGATATAGTCCTAGATAGGAGGGCGCTCTGCCTTTTTTCTCTGCTTTCTTAGAGCTTGGCAATGTGATTTCATGTAGTAAATGACAGCTAAGATTGTTTGTTCCTTCTCCTGTTTCTTACATTCACGCCCAAGCAGCAATGCTGATAGTCCTCATGGCTGCCATTGGAACCGTGGTCATAATAACATACTTTATACTCAAAAGACCAAAGGCCTTTGCTGCCTTGTGCTGTTGTTGCAGAGTGAATGCTGGTTTCCTCATTGCCTTCCTGCTTCCAGTTGTGTCCCCTTGCAATGATTATCAGCAGGCCACACAGTGATGGTTCTAACCTACCAGCCTGATTCTATCATGCTCACACTTCATGACCCCATGCCTTGCAGCTCTGGGCTCCAGAGCTCTTCCCTGCAAGTTCCTGCCTCTACAGTCCAGCACCAGCCTGTAGTCACGCACACTGCCTAGGCATGGCCCCAGTGCTGCTCTGTCCCTCCCCAGCAGGAGAGACCTGCAGGGCAGAGGTGGGTCCTTCTCATCTATCAGCCTGGTGCAGAGTAGGTGCTCAACAACATCACCCAGAGGAGGACGTGGAGGGGGTGAGCTTGAGACTGGGTCCACTGTCCAGTCCCAGCCTGGTCCTGAGTGCCTTGGCAGTGCATGAGGCCAGGAGGCTGCTATGGTCATTTGATGTTCAGTCAATTGTCTCCCCATCAATGTCCCCCTATTAGAGCAGGCTGTCCTGCCACTGTTATAAGTATATGTTTTGTCCTTAGGCACATGGAGAGAGGGAGGGAGAAAGAGGAAGGGAGGAGGAAAAAAGAACTTCTGGCCTTCAAATATTTTAGAATAGTAAGAAGAGTCCGGGTCTTCAGGGCCTCGGATGGCTTTCTCAAGCCCTGGGCACTTTTGCCTTTCTGGGCCTCCTCCACCATAAAAGTATTAAAAATTCTATTTTATGACTGTTGGTATAAAGATAAATAATCCAGGTAGGATCCGTTATTTTGCATTCATTATCGTGATGCTCATTTTTTCTTCTGATTTTAAGTAAATTAAAATGAAAACATTTCTGTGAGTCCCTGGCAGGATCATGGCCCGCAGGCTCCGTGCCTCCTGCAGGTCTTCCCAGGCCTTCAGAGCCAGTGGAAGGGAAAGGGCAGGGCAGGGCCTGGCGCAGTTCTGGGAACAGAGTCAGGGAAAGCAAAGGCAGGCTTTCGCAGGGTGTGCGTGACTCAGTGACAGGAATCGAAGGGCGTGGAAACAAGCAGGCATCTCGAGACTCTCCAGCAGCTTGTCCACCGGGTGTTCACGTTTCTGTCCTCTGATGGGAGAGCAGTCACCCAGTCTCTAACTGTCCCTTGGTTGCCCAGGCCTGGACTGCAAACCCTGCACCCGCTGTCTTCTGCTGATGCTCTCAGAAGCAGTTAGTGGCAAGCCATGACTCACTGATGAGCACAATCCCTGTAAATCCGATCACAAATATGGAAAGGAGCTAATGGAGGCAGCTGCCTTAAATATCTCCTGGAATACAGCAGGGTGTGGGGCGGGGGACCAGATCATAATGACAGGTGGCAGACAATAACTGATTAGTTCATAGAATGTCCTTGACTGAATTATTATCAAAACACTTCATAGAGAAGGAATTCCTGTTGGAAAGGGACATTTAGGATGAAAGGAGAACTCATGTAAACTCTGTGTACTGCGGAATTCATAGCCACAATCATGCACCGCTCCAGGTTTACTCTCTGAGAAGGGGAGGATCCTGTCATCACCCATCACCATTCAAATCTCTACTGAGCACGGACTTTGTGTGCAGGACGTGAGGCTGTGTCCCCGGTGGAGCTGGTCAGCCCGGAAGTCGGAATCCCAGCGAGCTCCTTGCTTTGCCAGTGGCTACACTGTGCTACTCTGGCAACCTCAGCACCCATGTAAAATGCAGATGAACATTAGTATAAAGAGGAACCTCCTGAGCAATAAAAGAAAAACAATTGCTGGTCAAACCCCCAATTGCATCATCTTTTGGTTTCAATGAATACAAGTGATTCTCAAGCTGGCAAGCCTTTGACCTGTGTGTTCGGTAAATCCGAAGCATTGGCTCTCCACCAAGAAGGATGGAAAATCCAGTTCTGCTTCCATGTTCACTTTTGAAACATTTCCAAGGAATGGGAATGGTTTCTATTGTGTCTTCTGCTATCTGAAGCCCCTTAGGATGCGATCATCTCCATGGAGGCCCCACATTGAGGTGACTGTCTTGAGGCTGACGTCTGGGGACTCTGTCCTTCTTTCCATACCCAAAGCCCAACCCTGCCAAGCCCAGGGGGTGCAGGGTCTCCCAGCCCAGAGTCAGGCTGCTCTTCTATGATAGTCACATGGGAAGCTCATGCGAGCCTTAAGTGAGTCTAGGGTTGTAGCAGGAAGATAGTCCCACTGGCGCTTCACTTACCCCAGTGAGAACCTGCTCAGGACCCCACATTGCCCTGGAACAAGAATGGCTTCTAGGAGACAGACCTGAGTCTGATGAGCCTGCCTTGGTGCCTGGTTCTGCCTCCCAGCATGGTCGAACTTGGCAAGTCCTGATAGACAAATGCAGATGACGAACCCTCCACGTTGTCATTTATCAGGGTCTTCCAGACCACAGGAGCCAACAGAGACCACATCCACTTGAGAGGGAATTGAATTCAACTGTTGACACCACCCCAACCAAAAGCTTAGGACCAGGCCAGACATGAAAACACTTGCAGGCAAAGAAATCACAGACTTTCTGAGACCCTCATTGCAAAATCAGCAAGTTGACAAGCTGCAGATGAGACTTCTTTTCTTTGGTTTGCATTAGTGCAGGTGTCTGAAAGAGGAGATCTCAGGATGCATTATGAATTCAACCCTGGTTCTTTGCAAATACATCTCATCGTAGCTGAGCTGGGTCCTGCCATCAGATCAAAGGGGAGCTTGTTCCTGTTGAATTTTTATCGACATAAGATAGAATGCAATGTGTTCCCAATTAGTCATCTGTACAAATGTTCCCTGATGCCCGAGGACAAAGTAACCTGTACCACAGTCATCTGCCAGCATTTTCAAGGAGAGAGACCAGGGCCACTGAAGGGAGTTTATTATGAATATTGCCATCTGGGCTTATTTGGATAAAATCATTTTCCAACATAGGAATCCTTTGCCTCCAGAATCCAAAGCATGATCAATCTTTCACTTGATTCTGTGATTTTCCAGGTGAGGCCACATGACCCCCGGAGCCTGGAGTGGTCAGGTCCACCCAAATCAGTTGGGTTGAGAATGGGAAAGGGAGGGTGCATCAGTGGCAAATCCAGGTGCTACTGCCTAAAGAAGGTGGGTGGATGCTGGCCAGGCAAGACCAGCAGGTGCCCACTGAAGGTGGCAAGAGGCAGGCTGGGGTTTACTCCCTGTGCCTCACTCCTAGCCTCAGCCGCGAAGCCTCCCAGGTGTACATTCTTATGCCAGAGTCTGAAGACACAAGCTTTGCTAACGGGCTCGTTTGTTCAGCTACCATTCATTGAGAACTGACTCTGGACAAGGCCTGGGGCTAAAATACAGCCCAGGATGCAAACTAAGTAAGATGTGGGGGTAGTTCTTAATGCTCTCAGCTCTCTGTGTTGCTCGTACTCACATTGCGTGTGTTCACTGGGGAAATGACACCGTCCCCCTGGCTGCTGGAGCTCCCTGGTTTCCACCTCCTAGCAAAGAGGGATAAAGAAACCTGTGTGATGTTCTAGGAGGCTTCTGCATCCACCAAGATGATAAATTGTTCTTGTAACTCCCGTGGAAAGGCAGTCTCAATGACAGAGTTCACTGTGGCCCTTGTAGGTGGGTCTGGGTGCAGGTTGGTGGCACGAAGAGCCATCTTGCTTCCTGGGTCTCATGGTCTCTGGGTCCAGGACCACACCTGTCCTACTGCAGCTGAGGAACCAGCCATGACCACTGGGTAGTGAGTGCTTGCTGGGCCACAACAGGGATTTTCCCTGCCTTCTCCAGTTTTCAGTTCCCTTCTTGCCAAGCATGCTTTAGTTTTCAAAAAAGAAAGGGGAAAAAATCAATTTTTTTTTGCTTGCAATGAACTTATTCGTGTTCTTTGAACTTCAAGATGAGGAAATCAAAGTCAGAGTCCATAAGTTTCTCAGGAGCTCCTGACCTACTTTTGGGGAAATCAATTCTTGCTGAAGTACAGATCAGGGCGCTGCTTCCAATGGCTTCCCCAGACGTGCTATCAGGAGCATGTGGGACGCTGGGTGCCGTGTGGTCCCCCTCTCGAAATCCGTGCATGAGCGAGGATGTCTAACCCGACGCTTAGTGGGTTTTACACACAGTGTCCAGACCCACATTGTAGGTCTCACCCGGAACCTGCCAGAGCACTCTTCCCCCGCCCGGCACCCACACCTCCTGCAGACCTGCGCCAGGGGACACGTGAGGAGGTCCTCATTTGGAGACAGAGGACTCAGTGTCCCACTTATCCTGCTCTGCCCTTGTAGCTCAGTCCTAGTAAGACTCTTGCCTTTCCCTGGCCAAGTTCCCATCTTGCTGCCAACTGGGGAACTAGGTCCTTGCACTTGAGCCCCTGCCTGGACGCCCCTGGCCTCCCCTGGCCTGTGCCACCTGCCCCAGGCCCCAAGCTCTGGACCCTGACCACGTGCTGACGCTGTGACATGGCCTGCTGGGGCACATCTTTATGGTCACAGCTCCTTCCTGAGCACAGGGCCAATGCCAGCACTGACTTTCTTCCTGCATATTGTACCATTCATACACTTCATAAACCCCAAAGCTTCTCTCCTGCAGGGAGAAATTAATTTTCACATGTCGTGATTTCCATTAATAGAATTGAGTGTTCACATCACACACACACACACACACACACACACACACACCATCACAATCACAATCTGAGATGGACCAGGAAACAAACTGGCCAGAAATGTTTGTACTTACTCAGGACTTACATTCCTACAAGCCACCCTGCCACCCCCACTGCTACCTGCCCATTGGGGAGTTCACGCTCAGAGGGAGTTAAATCACTGCCCTGAGTTGGAGGACATTCTTCCTTACACAAACTTCTGGACTCTGGGTGCTGCGTATGGGATGGAGCAGATCAGGGCTGTGCATGGGTAATTGTACACGCTTTCAGATACACCCGCCTCCTGGCTTTCCTTGATGATTAAAAGAACTAATTCAAGCGAGGCACCAAATTCAGAGCTTGGCACATAACAGGTGCTCAGGAATGTTGAGTATTGCTGTTATTATTCATGAGGTAGATGTGCCCTGGCCCCAAGTCAGGGGATGAGGTAAGTGTGGGCTGGATGTGGGCAAGGCTGAGATTGACACCCTACAAAGCTGACGCTCTGTGTCCTGTGTCTTCCTGTGCACCGGATGATGAAGGCAAGTCTTCCCTCAGCGGGGCTCCCCTGGGCTTCCCACACTTGTCTCTCTGCCTTGTTCTGCAGGAGTGGGGGCTACTGAGAGGCGGCGACCACAGTCCGGGCTGCCGAGAGCCTCCTTGCTCTTACTTTGCCACAGCACACACCTGTCTTCTCCTTGTTCAGGGGAAGCTGGTTGAGCCCAACTTCCCTGGATTGGAGAGACCAGTTCAAATCCCGCCCACCCGTCCCGCTGGGCAACCTGGGGGATACGGCTTCATCTTTCCATGTCCCAATTCCCCCATCTTGGAAAGGGTGATATCAATATTAGCCTCATCAGTTCAGTAGGATGAAGAAAAGACCAGTAATATGTGTAATACCTGATTCCAGCTCAACGAGCAACAGCTGGTGTGTCTGGGTTATAAAGTGGCTTCGCCCTATAGGTGCTATCATTGTTGTCGCCTGTGATGTCACCATAAAGCTCCTTGCTGAAGGCAAAACAAAGGGAAATCCTTGAGGGAAACCAATATCGGAAGGAAAGCTGTGGATTGTGTTCAGAGGGTTTCCCAGTGACCCGGCCCAGCCCTCGGAAGAGTCTGCATCCGCAGGAACCAGTGTCACCTTACTTAACATACACTGTGTGGAAGACTCTACGCTAAGCACTTTGCCTACCTTATCTCTAGTCCATCAAAAGCCGTCTTGGGTAGATCTATATGTCCTTACTGTACATATCAGAAAACTATGGCCTGAGAGAGAAAACGACCTAGGTCAAGGTTTTGTATCACTTGTAAGGGGCAGAACCAGAGCATCTGTCCCCATAGCCTGGGCCAGTGCCCCCTCTGCTAACCTGCTTCCTGCTCACTTAGTCCTTCATTCGGGTGGTCACCAAACACCTGTGGAACATCAAGATTATGCCAGGCACTTGGCTAGGTACGGTGGCCTCAAGTGTGATTTGGAATTCTGACATCCCTTGGCAGACTGGGAGTCAGACAGCGTTCAGTGACCTTGGTTTATCTGGTTCTCCATGGATCTTTAGAGCTGATTTGCAAATGCCAGTGTGATGTGAGCAGTGCTTGGGACTCAGGTGTGAAGGTAATCTGGGGACAGCAGTCCTCCCGCCTCCTCGGGTCAGGTCCAGGAGCCATCTGTCCCCAGCTCAGTTCCACAGCTGGAGAGTAGGAGCTCCTTGTCAATGTTCACAGCCAGGGGAACCATAGAAATGGTTCAGGCCTTTGTTATTCTTGTCCAAAGCAGGGATCAAATGCAGCTGACCACAATGACCCTCTGTAGGCACCGGGTGTCTGTCAGCGTTGACTGACAGCAGAGGCAACTCTTTCCATCATGTGTCGGACCTGGAGCAACTCCCTGCGCTTGTGGAAACAAAATGCTCCTGGCAGCCCCTCTGCTCTGTAACCCACCTTCTCCCTGCTGCCCTCCGCTGTGACTCTCCTCCTCTCTGCTGTAAGCAGGCAATGAGGGGGGCTTGCACGTCCCAGAGTGACAGCTAGAGGCACTAGGTGCTCCACAGTGGTCACAGACTCCCAGATTTTCTGGAAATGCGCTTAACCAATCTCAACGAAACAGTGGAAAAACAGAAGAGAAGACACAAAGAAAGAGGCACCACCATCAAATTTAGGAACGGGCTGGTGCCTCCATCTTCTCCACATTCGTATTTCTAGGTAATGGAAAAGGCACCTGGCACGGCCATGACCATTCCACTCCTGTCCTCCTGGCACAAGATTCTAGTCACTCTTCCTGGGAACTTTCTGAGCAAGAAACGCTGTTTTAGTCATTATAAAGAACCAAAGATACAATCTGAGATATCACATGCTTTTATATTTTGTATCACCAGTCAATTCCAGATTACCTGGGCAGTGGCCCTGCACCGTGGCTGGATTATAGAACACTCCACAGCGTGCAAACCTTATTGCTGCATGGCTTTGAATGGTAATCCTCACATAAGCTTTTTCTTCCTAACTGCATGGTGATGTTTTATTATTTTCTTCATCAGCACGATTAGCTACCACGTATACAGTGCAGACTGTGTCAGGAACTGTCTTAATTCCTTTATATTTATTCACTCATTTAATGCTCTCAATACCCCCTGCAAAGCAGAGTTTTAGTGAGGACAACAATAGCTGCTTTAAGAAAGAGACTGAAAATCACAGTGGCTATAACCACACTGAAGATTACTTTTCTCTCATGTGATGATCTGAGTGTTTCAAGTTGGAAAGCAACCTGGCTAGCCTGATGGCCAATGGCCACTGTCTACATGTGGCTTGCACAGTAGCTCTGGTCACTGCTGCTTGAGGCTTCAGAAGCAGAGAACGAAGATGTGGAGGTGGCATGCCTGCTCTCTTAAGGCCCAGCCTGGACACAGCACAAGTCCTTTGCACTCACATTCCATGGAGAGGATGCAGCCACGTGGCCATGCTGTAGGGGTGGCTGTTACAGTGAAGGGATGACAGTGAGCACCCTCCATCACTGAGAGTTGCTGCTGCCTTGGTCTGGTCAGGTTGCTATAACAAAATACCATAACCTGGGTAGCTTAGAAACAACAGAAATCTATTCCTCAAAGTTCCAGAGGCTGGAAAGCCCAAGAATAAGGTACTGTCAGTCTCAGTTATCTGGTGAGGGATCACTTCCTGGTTCACAGATGGTGCCTTGTGGCTACAACCTCACAATGTAGAAAAGGCAGGGGCTCTCTGGATTTTCTTTTATACAGGCACGATCCCATCCATGAGGGCTCTGGTCTCATGACCTAATTACCTCTTGAAACCCTCTTCCTAACCCACCATCACACTGGGGATTAGGTTTCAACATACGAATTTTGGGGAGACACATTCAGACTGTAGCACCATCTTACTGCCATTTTACAGATGAGTAAACTGAGGCACAGAATAATTAAGACACTCCCCCAAGAGCATAGGTAATCAGAGAGGAGCAAGGATTTTTACTCAGGTTGTCTGGCTTTAAGTCCATGCCTTCAATCATTATGCCACATTGGACTTATAACAGGCATCCTCAAACTACGGCCTGAAGGCCACATGCCGCCTGCCTAGGACATTTATCTGGCCCGCCGGGTGTTTTTGCCGCAGCTGCCTGACCTGCTTCTCGTCCCTGGCCCACAGCGCTCACTCTCCAACGGTCTGAGGGACAATGAACTGTTTAAAAAGTTTGAGGACCCCTGATTTATAATATAATATTAACTTTAACATACAATCAATACAGATCTTCAAATATGACACCTACCATATCCTTCTGCCCTAAAGCATCAAAGCCACTCATTTGTCAAGAAAGTGCCTTGAGATATTTGGCAATGTGCTAGAGAACTGGATGTCACTCATACTCCTCTTTAGTTCAAAGTGAGAGCCGGGACTCAGCTGTGGTCAGATCCCTGGATAGCTGGCAGGGAAGGACAGGGCCTCCTGCTAGACTGGCCCGTGGGCATGATCTGTAACTCAGGACTTTGTATGGAGTATCACCTCATTGTCCCCCAACTCTGGGCAGGTGGTCCTCCCTGCTGCTTTGAGAAACCTGAATGCTATAGCAGGAACTTCTGGTGCGTGCAGAAGAGCCAGACAGCAGCCCAAAAGCAGCATGGTTAACACTTCCTTGAGCAGCAGAAAGGGTCTGGGAGGCATGTGCTCTCATCCGGAGAGTTTTCAGAGACTTTTTGCATTTAAAGATCTCATTGCTACTCTCATCAACTTCATTTTATTGTGGTCTCATTTTGTATTTCTCTTTCTTCCTTTGGTACCCTGTCATTAATATGGGATTAAGAGATGGACAAATTGGGAAGTCAGAAAAACAAAACAGCAAGTTCCATTTTATGTTAATTTGCAGTTTTAAGGCATTTCCCACGTGCTACTTGGAGGTGGCCAGATCTCCTTAGGCCTGTGGTTGGAAGGGGGTGTGGTGGCCAGCAGAGGTTTGCAGTTGTGGTAGCTTATCGGGAAGTTGGGGCAGGCCTCCTCGTCCAGACTGTGGCTCCTTCATCCAGGACACACTGCCTCAAAGCCTCCGGACAGGCCTCAGTTTTCTCCTAAATGAGTCCGTTTTCTCTGCTGGGGCTTGGCAGGGCCGGAATAGTGGATAAGCTGGCTTAGTCTAAGTCAACATCCCAATCCAGTGATTTATCACTTTTAGGAGGGTAGAAAACCAGTATTCCACAGAACCAAGCACTCACATGCTCAAATACCTCAACAGTCTCTGTTACACTTTTGGGCATTCAGGACACCTTGAAATCATTCCATGAGCTCTCTAGGTAAGGATCGGAACTCCTCTCCTAAATTCCTCCATTTTATTTGTTAATTACACCAACGAAAATGAATCGACTCAGTTTTTTGTTTTTATCAGTAAGAGGCTAGTTAAATAGATTATGGAAAATCCATGCAATGGAATACTAAGCAAAGAAAGAGATGGGCGGTGGCTCAAGCCTGTAATCCTAGCACTCTGGGAGGCTGAGCAGGGTGGATTGCTAGAGGTCAGGAGTTCGAAACCTGCCTGAGCAAGAGTGAGACCTCGTCTCCATATAAATAGAAAGAAATTAATTGGCCAACTAATATATATAGAAAAAATTAGCCGGGCATGGTGGCACGTGCCTGTAGTCCCAGCTACCTGGGAGGCTGAGGCAGCAGGATTGCTTGAGCCCAGGAGTTTGAGGTTGCTGTGAGCTAGGCTGACGCCACGGCACTCACTCTAGCCTGGGCAACAAAGCGAGACTCTGTCTCAAAAAAAAAAAAAAAGAAAAGAAAAGTAAAATAAAAATTAATTTGTTTAGTTAACAAATATACAAATACATATGTGTGTGTGTGGAGAGAGAGAGAAAGAGAGAGGGAATGAACTGGCTAGCACTGGGGCTACAGCAGTGAACAGAGCAGAATCTCTCCCCTGGGAGTCGGCTCCTCTGGAGCCGAGGCAGGAAATCAGGCCAAGAGATGGGATGTGTGGGCCTCGCAGGGTTTTGTTCTTGGGAAGACGGGCAGCTACTGGAGGGCTTTGCCCAGGGCTGTGACAGGGCTGCTTTTGATTTTTAAAAGCTCTGCCTGTCCACTCTGAAAGGCGATGCTTTTGGGGTGGTCTGAAGCAGGGATCGCCGTCCAGCAGGTACCGCTGTAGTCCGGGTGAGGTGTCACTATGCTTTGAACCATGTGGCAGGGGTGGGCACGTGAGAAGCCAGCAGGTGCACATTGAAGGTGGAATCCCCAGGATTTGGCAATGGTTCAGATGGTGGCAAGTAAAGATAGGAACCCGAGAGGGTTCCCAGCGTTGGGCCAGTAAATGGTGACAATTTTACAGTAGGGGGAGACTGGGTGAGGAGCAGGTTTGGCAGAGACGACGTCAAGGACTTGCTGTGGCCAGTGGGCACGGCTGACTGGGGTCCAGGCAGAGGTGTCAGGTGGGCAGTTGGTGGGCTGGCTTCAGGCTGGAGGAATACACTCGAGAGGCATCGTCTTCTAAACACTATGCAGAGCCATAGGACTGGAAGAATCGACGAGAGGAGAGAGGTGACCCCTCCATGGTTGAGAGGCCACTCCCATGAGGAGGACCCTGCACGGCAGGCAGAGGGGACCCGTGACGGAGGGAGGAGAAGCCGGAGAGGTAGAGGCTTGCAAACTGAGGCAGAGGGAGGGACACTTGCTGCACCTGCTGCCGGCACCACTCGATAAGCAGTAGCATCAGCATGGATGATGGAAGCACAGGGATTCAGCATGGAGAGTTCTGGAAGAGTGCAAAACTAAAGGGTTAAGGGTTGAGATTGGAGGAGGAGGGATTGTTCTGTGCATTACTCGTGTAGTTAACAAAGAACCAGAAATTGAAGAGGGGATTATCTCCAGTGAAGAGAAGGTCTCTCCTGCTTGGGCTCCGGCTGTTTTTGTCCTCCTGCAGGCGTGGCTCAAGGTGCCCCCGACTTGCCTTCTCCCCAGCCCTGTGGGAAGGGCTCCCTTCTGTCCACAGACACCCACCCCAACCCTCCCTGACCTGGGGCCTGCTCCCTGGTCCAATCCCTTTAGCACGTTCTTATTTCCCTGGCAGATGTCGTCTTTCTCCAAACCCACTAACACAGGCAGGAGAAAGTAATTCCACAGTTGGCTGCAGTTCTCTGTGAAGGTAGAAATAATATGTGATGCTGTGACATTTGCAACAGTCTGCCACATTGATTTGGTTTTGTCGTGACTGTTGTTTTATCAGGGAGCTTTTTCCTGAGCTATTTCATGTTCTGTTTTGTGAAGATGCACATTCTGAACATTTCTTCCTTTTTGAAAGATCCATTCAATCCAGCCATTCCCAACCCTTTGAGGCAAAACAAACATAACACAACACACACATACACACTTTTTCCATCTCTATCCAGCTGAGAGTCTCAGGGTAAATGAGCCAATTTGTTTTCATTTAAATATGAAAATAGGATAAGGAGAAGTAAACCTCATGAACATGCATGAGAGAACACAGAGCTGTAAGCTGGGGGGGAAAAATAAAGATAAATTTGTCACATCTCTCATGGTGAATGATGTTTGTGCAATTAAACAGAGGCAGCCTGGTGGCCGTGAACACCTTGGTGCATTATATTTTTATCTGCAGGGCTGTTACCCTCATGTTTCCTGTCATAGAGTCTAAACATCACAGATCCGTGGAGGAGGGGCACTTAGTCTTGCAAGGATGCTGAGTTATGCCAAGCGGTGCTGAAAAGTAGGTCAGTGGGTCACTCGTGCAAACCTGAGCAGAAAGGAAGTCTGTCTGACCTCTGCAAGGCCTGGTGCTGCCAGAGCCAAGCAGCAGCTGGTGGAAACCCTGGCTGCGGAGGCTGGATGCAAGGTAGCTGCTTCCAGGGAGCTAGAGAACCTAAGTAAAGCTAGCCTTTTAGGTTTTTTTGGGGGGGGAGCTTTGGCTTTTTTGTTTTTAGAGACATGTCACCTAGGCTGGAGTGCAGTAGTGTGATCATATCTCACTGCAACCTTGAACTCCTGGGTTCAAACAAGCCTCCTGCCTCAGCCTTCTGAGTAGTTGGGACTACCGGCATGCAAAACCACACCCAGCCAAATTTTTTTTTATTTCTAGTTTTGTAGAGACGGGGGTCTTACTGAGTTGCCCAGGCTGGTCTTGAACTCTTGGCCTCAAGCGATCCTCCCACCTTGGCCTCCCAAAGTGCTGGGATTACGGGTGTGAGCCCCTGCACTAAGCCAGCCTTTAAATGGAGATACAGGAAGAGTGAAAGATAGGGCTGGAAGAAAGAGGCCCTCTGGAGTTATGCAGCTGCAGACAGCTGTGGCACAGGACAAGAGAACAGTGCACGCATGTTGGGTGCCCAGACAGTGGGTACCCACATTTGGAGGGCTTTCCCCCTATGTGTGTAAGGTCTATGCACATTGCTTGGAGCTTAGTGAAGAACAAGTAGATGAATCATGGTATAATACAAACTTTCAGACTAGCAAGGCAGCCTGGGGGCTTATTTCGCTCGACCTCCTGCTCAGAGCAGGAGTCTCATCCCAGAATGCCCTATGTCCAGCTCCGCCAAGCTCAAGGCACAATGGCTGCTCAAGGGTGTGTGTGGGGGTCCCTTGCCATCTCTCATGCTGAAGTTTCAAGGTGGTGTGATGAAAAACTCTCTAAAATCGGCCGGGCATGGTGGCTCACGCCTGTAATCCTAGCACTCTGAGAGGCCAAGGTGGGAGGATCGCTCAAGGTCAGGAGTTCGAAACCAGCCTGAGCAAGAGGGAGACTCCATCTCTACTATAAATAGAAAAAAATTAGCCAAACTACTAAAAATATATAGAAAAAAATTAGCCAAACTACTAAAAATATACAGAAAAAATTAGCCGGGGATGGTAGTACATGCCTGTAGTCCCAGCTACTTGGGAGGCTGAGGCAGGAGGATCACTTGAGCCCAGGAGTTTAAGGTTGCTATGAGCTAGGCTGACACCACGGCACTCTGGCGCTGGCAACAGAGTGAGGCTCTGTCTCAAAAAAAAGAAAAGAAAAGAAAAAAGAAAACTTTCTAAAATAATTCAAAGAGGTTTATTCTGAGTCAATATGAGTGATCGCAGCCCCCCCCCCCCCCCCCCCCCCCCGCCCCCGTGACATAATCTCAAGGGTTATTGAGAAAGTGCACCCAGGGTACAGTTTGATTTTACACATTTCAGGGAAATATGATTTTCAGGTAAAATCACAAAGCAGTACATGGAAGGTGTACATTGGTTTGGCCTGAAAAGGTGGGATATGTTGAAATGGGGGCTTACAAGTCATAGGTGGGTTTAGAGATTCTTCAATTGGCAATTGGTTTAGAGCATTAAGCTTTGTCTAAAAATTTCAAGTCAGTAGGAAGGAATGCTGAAGTTAAGATAAGGGGGTCTCTTAATTACAGAGCAAGCCACAATTTACCAGGGAACTGTTAAGTTCCCTCTGAGAACTTAACAGCCAGCAAGCATGACTCAAACTTAGGTCCTGTTTATAATTCAATATCATATTGCCATAGGGGGTCTGTTTTGTCAGTCTTAGAATCTTTATTTTATTATAACATCAATGCTGGTCATTGTCTCTGAACTCCAAAAGGGAGGGAGTGTAATGAGGTGTGTCCAACCTTCTGCCCTGTCATGGCCAGGAACTCAGTTCTAGGGTTTTTCTGGGGTCTCCTTGGCCAACAGGGGGCTCTGGGGGATTGCTTAAGACTCTATCTTTGGTTTACAGTGGGGTGGGGCATACACGTCCTGTCCACCCTGGAGTAGATTTGACTGATCTGCTGCACTGAGCTGTCCCTATTTCCTTTCTCACATCCATGCATGAGTCTTCTGAGCCTGAAGCTTTATGTGTGCACAGCCCTCTCGCATCCAAGCCTGTGGGAACCTGCTGACAGGTTCAAGGTTCACTTAGGTGGCACCAACATATAGACCTTGACCCCCAATGGTCACCTGTTGGTTCTTTCCTGCCCTTGGAGGTGCACACAGGCACCAACATCTCTGAGTCTACCAGCTGGCATGGCTGGCCCCTCGGCCTTCTCACTGCCCAGCTCCACAGCAATCTCTCCTGTGACACAGTTGCCAGCACCTTCACTGCTCTGGCCACCTCTGGTCTGGCTGTGCCTCCTTTTAATTCCTCAAGTATGGCCTGTGCAGTGGGAGGATTTTTTTTTAATACACACTGAGAACATTCTAAGGATCGAAGATAGAGTTTGGACTGAAATAACATAAGCAGTTGGTGGGCTGTTTCCAGGACAGGTTGAGAAAGACTGGCAGTGTCCCAGGAGCTAGCGAACTTGGCACCTGGAGGAGAGGGGTCTCCTGGGTGCCATCTCCAACACAGGGAGGGCAGGGCGGCAGGGCGGCAGGGCTGGGAATGCCTGGCCCCCTAAGTCCAGGCTGTAGCCCTAACCTCTACTTTGATTCTCCTGGGGATACTTTTTGGTCAGGAGCAGAGTCTCTAGACCTGGGGACTTTGGCTAAAGGGGAAAACAGAGCTGCTGTCTCCTCACCAGGACTCTCCCTTCAACCCTGAAGAAAACGCTCTAGGTCTCGAACCTGGTGCCTCAGGAGAAGAGTACACTCCCTGGAAGAGCGGGTTATCTGTGTGCTCCTGACTCAGAGAGGAGAGCCCGAGAGCCACAGCTGGCTTGGTTCTGAGCCCACAGCCCCCAGGCCCCACGCCCACGTGCCTGACTCTGCCTGCAGGCCCGGAGCTCTGGGCAGTCCTGGCCCAGCACAGCGACTCCTCACATCCCGACCCACGTGTTTCTTTAGCAGATGTCATGCAGGTTTGCCGGGGTAATTACCCTTTTTCTTATGCTCACTTACACGTCTTCTCAGCCCCCTTCCAGATTTCAGGTTGCAAAACTTAAGCTACAATTTTCTCACAACTATTTCACCTGCAGTGACTGCCCACGGTCCCAGGGCTGGGCAGACATCATGGAGGCTTCAGACCCCACCTCTCCACCCTCAACCAGGCGTCCTGTACAATGACATTAGTCAGGAAAGCAAGCAAATGGCATGCCTTTCCCTCCATTATTACTCCTTCTGAGAAAATAACACATTATGACTACGTTTAGACAAAACTTCCTAGGACTTCAAACTGACAATTCTAAAAGTTTTTGCCTCATACTTCAAACTATTATTTATTCTCTACCCCCACACAGTTCTCTGTGCAAAGGACAGTTGAATAGCTGGCGACACTAGAACTGAACCACCAGGTTCTGCCGAGTGACAGGGTCAGAGTGGTGCTCCTGGGCACAGAAGGTTTGCATCTGAGAAGCCGCTTGGACCATAGGACAAAAGGGGTCCGTGGAAGGCACATTTCTGTGTCACAGCACCCTGCAAGGCAAGCAGGAAAAAGATGCTTTGAGCTGCAAGATGCAATCTCTCTGCCTCCCAGACACCCGCTCCCCTCGCAGGAAATGGGGACCCTTCCTCGAGATAAGAAACAGCAACTGCTGAAATGACATTAATCTCACAGTTAGCAATAAGCAAGCTGCTTGCACGGGTGCATGAAAGGGGCTGTGATAATGATGGATCCCTAGCAGGTCCCTCTCCTGGGACCACACCTGTTGTGGGGGCCTGGGGAAGAAAAACATGGAAGGGCTCCTTCTGCAGCTATGCAAACAACCAAGTGCAATGATGAACCAGTGGCAAGGAGACAACCAGCGTGCTCGGCCTACATGGCATCTGCCCTTGGCTAGCACACGGGCTGGTCACGGTGCAGGTAACACCTGCTCCAGGCTTCAGCGGAAGGCCCTGCGATCCATCTGCACACATGCCTGTTGCCCCCACTGGACTGACAGCAGCTCAAGAAGAGGCCCCTTGTTGTTTTAGTCACCTTTTTTTATCCTACCAGCTCAAATAATCACAGCTGACATTTATGACACGCTTGTTCTGTGCCGGGCTCCGTGCTGAGCGGGTCACGTGCACTAGCTTCTGTTCCTCACACCTGCCTGGGTGGTAGAGAGTACTTTCCTAAATCTAAAGATGGGGAACTGGCCCCAGATCACCTGCTGGAGAGTGGGGAAGCCAGGATATGGATTAGGCAGGCCGACCTGGCCCGTGTGCTCCTCACAGCCGTGGCCCACAGCTCTTTCTGTAAACTTCTATACCTCTCCTGGGGTGTGGACCACCCAGGGGGGGGCCTCTCTGCCCAGGTCCTAAGGTGTCCTGTCAGTACGCACCAATAGCTCATACCAAGGCCAGTCTTTTGCTATAGCAGTGGCACAAAGACCCTCCATGTGACATAGTCAGCTGCCTGAGAGCACGAAGCATCTTTCATCCATCTTTGTTTCCCCTAGAAACACCAGTTTAGTGCCTTGTATATAGAAAATGCTCAACATTTGTTTAATTGTATTGAAGGCATTCATTTCTCAGATGGAGTTATAGATGGGCCTAATAAAGAGCTGTTTTGGATAAGCATTGATCCTTTATCAAATTGTAATCACGATGTGCTTGATAATAAACTAAAAGATAAACACATGAAAAAAACACACTCCCGGCAGAAGTTGGATTACAGATATGAGTCATGTCCGGAGATTTTATGAGTACACATGTGAAGTGGCTCTCTGATGGCTACCATGAGAACCATCACTCCAGACTCCCGTGGCACCATAGTCGTTAACACAGTCTTTGCAGTCGTGCATGTAGTGTGTATGTGTGACAAAGGCAGAACATGTATGCAGAGCATGGGCTGATGGTCTTCTCATGTGAGATTATCCTTGGAAAAGGCCAGTATCAAATAACTGAAACTTTTCCAGGTATCTGTCGATAAAGATCCTGATAATCTTTCATGCCTCGTCATCAAGTGATAGCATCAGTTCCAACACAGGAATTCTCAGGCATCCTTGAGAATCTACCATGTGAAGGGCTGTGCACTGGGTATTGTGGGAGAAATCAAGAGCCCTTGGGCAGATATCTTTGACCTTGAGAAAATGTTAGTTCTGTTGAGAATTCTGACTCCTTGTACACTTTGCCCTGTTTCCCCAGTGTTATGTTTTACGAAACTACAGTATAATATCAAAACCAGGATCTCGACATTGATACAGTTCACTTACTCAAATTTCCCAAGTGTTTCTTGCACTCATATGTGTGTTTGTGTGTGGATGTGTGTATATTAGGTTCTATATCAATTTATCACCTGTGTGGGTTCACGTATCCACCACAGTTAAGATACTGAATAGTTTCAACATCACAAGGATCTTTCATGATGCCCTGACCCCATCCTGATCCCTTAGCTCCCAGCAGCCACTAATTTGTCCACTATTTCTAACATTTTGTTGTTTCAACAATGTTACATAGATGAAATCATACTATATACAACTTTTTGAAATTGGCTTTTTTCACTCAGCATAAATCACTGGAGATTCCTCTAAGTTGTAGTGTGTACTAATAGTTTGTTCCTATTAATTGTTGAGTTAGTGGTCCACAGCATGGGTGGACCGAAGGTTGTTTAACCATGCACCTATTGAAGGACATCTGGGAAAATTCCTGCTTCCGGTATAACAAATAAAGCTGCTATGAACACTTAGGTATAGAATTTTGTATGAATATAGTTTTCATCTCCTCTGGATAAATGCCCAGGACTGAAATTGCTGGGTCATATGGTAGTTGCATGTTTAATTCTATAAGAAACTTCCAAACCGGTTTTCAGAATGGCTGTTCCATTATACATTCTCATCAACTACATGTATGAAAGATCCAGTTTCTCCCCATCCTTGCCAGCTTTTGGTGTCATCACTGTTTTTTATTTTAGTCATTATGATATGTGTGCAGTGATATCTCACTGTGGTTTTAATTTGAATTCTCTAGCAGCTAATGATGTCGAACATCTTTTCATCTGCTTATTTGCCATCTGTGTGTTCTCTTTGGTGAAATGTCTGTACACGTCTTTTGCACACCTTGTAATTGGATCGTTTGGTATTTACTGCTCAGTTTTGTGCATTCTTTATATATTCTAGATACTAGTCCTTTGTTGAATATGTAGTTTGCAAATTTTTTCTCCCAGTCTGTAGCTTATCTTTTCATCTTCTTAACATGAATTTTCACAGAGTAAAAGCTTTTAGTTTGGGTAAGGTCCAATTTGTTGATTTTTCCTTTTGTAGGTTGTGCTTTTGGAGTTCAGTCTAGGAACTCTTTGCATAGTCCTACTTTTTGAAGATTTTCTCCTATATGTTTTTGTAAAAGTTTTATATCTTTGTATTTTACATTTAAGTGCATGATCCATATCAAGTTAATTTTGTATAAGGTGTGAGGATTAGTTCATGGTTCATTTGTTGGCCTATAGAAGTCCCATTGCTCCAGCACCATATGTTGAAAAGCAATTCTTCCTTTATTGAATTATCTTTGCATTTTGTCAAAAACCAGATGGGTATATTTGTGTGGGTCTGTTTCTGAGTTCCTTGTTTTTCCATTGTCTGTGGTCTATACCTCTGTCAGTGCAACGCTGTCTTGATCACAACAGTTATATACATGTATTAATAATGGGTAGAATGATTCCTCCCAATTTATTTTTATTTGTTGGAGTTCTTTTGGTTATTCTAGGGCCTGTGCTTTACTATATATAAATTTTAGGCTAGGATTGTCTATATCTACAGAAAACCTTGCTGGCATTTTGAATAGCAATTGCTTTAAGCCTATAGATTAATCTAGGGAGAATTGTCATATTTATTATGTGAGTCTTCCAATCTATGAACACAGCATGGTTCTCCATTTATTTAGACCTTTTAAAATTTCTTTCATCAAGATTTTTAAATTTTCAGCATACATCTCTGTACATGTTTTGTTAAGTGTACACCTATTTCATTTTCTTTGGCGTAATTATAAATGGCATCATATTTTTTATTGCAGTTTCCACATTTTTATGGTTAGTATATAGAAATTCAATTCATTTTTGCTAATCTTGTATCTTGTGACATTGCTGAACTGGGTTATTAGTTCCAAAAGTTTTTTCATAGATTCCTGGGGATTTTCTACAGAGGCAATCGTATCGCCTTAGAGATAATTTTATTTCTTTGTTTCCAATATGTATGCCTTTTGTTTCTCATTTTTGTCTGCTTCTTTGGTTACAACTTCCAGTATTATGTTGAATAAGAGTGGTAAGAATGAACATTACCTTGTTTCTGATCTTAGGAGGAAAGTATTTAATCTTTCCCCATTAAGCAGGATATTAGTTGTGATTTTTTTGTTTTTTGGTAGATATTCTTTATCAAGTTGAGGCAATTTCCCTCTATATTTTCCCCTATTCTTAACTTGCTAAAGTTTTTATTATGAATGGTATTGGATTTTTCTCAAATGCTTTTTTGTGTCAATTGCTTTGATTATATGATATTTCTACTTTAGCTTATTGATGTGATGACTAACATTGAAAGATTTTTTTCCAAATATTGAACCAGTCTTGCATATCTGGAAGAAATCTCATTTGTTTATGGTGTATAATTCTTTTTATGTATTATTGGATGAGGTTTGTGAATACCTTTTTGAGAATTTTAACATCTAACTTCATGAGTCTTGTTGGTCTGTAGTTTTATTTTTACTGTCTTTTTCTGATTTTTGTATTAGGGTAATACTGGCCTCATAAAACCAGTTAGAAAATATTCCCTCTTATTCTACTTATTGGAAGAGATTGTGTAAAATTGGTTTTAATTCTTCTTTAAATGTTTGGTTGGCTTCTCCAGTGAAACTATGTAGGCCTAGAAATTTCTTTTTTAGGAGTTTTTCAATTACTAATTCTATTTGTTTAATGGTTATAGTATTATTCTGTCTATGTCATCTTGGTTGGCTTGGTAGTTTGTGAGTTTCAAGGAATGAGTCCATTTCTTTTAAGCTGTCAAATTTATGAGTTTAATGCTATTCATAATATAGCCTTATTATTTTTTAATGGTTGCAGGATCTTTAGTGATATATCCCATTTCATTCCTGACATTAGTGATTTGTGTCTTTTCTCTTTTTATTTTTGTCTGTCTTGTTAGAGGTTTATTAATTTTATTGATTGAAGAGAAAGCTTTTATTTTATTATCAATTTTCTTTATTCTTTTCCAATTTTCAATTTCATTGATTTCTACTCTTATATTTATTATTTTCTTCCTTTTGCATGCTTTGGGTTTGCTTTATTCTTCTCTCTCTAGTTTCTTGAGGTAGGAACTTAGATTATTGATTTGAGATATTCCTTTCTTCTAATGTAGCATTTTGTGCCAAAATTATCCTAATCGTACTCTTTTAACTGCATCCCACAAATTTTGATAGGTTGTATTTTCATTTTCATTTAGTTCTATGTATTTTTTTAAATTTCTCTTTAGGCTTCCTCTTCAACCCACAGATCATTCAAAGTATGTTGTTTAATTTCCACTGCGCAGTTATTTTCCTGTTGTTTTTCTATTATTGATTTCTAGTTTGACAACATTATGGTTGGATCCTACTCTGTGATTTCAATTCTTTCAAATTTTTTTGAGGTTTATTTTATGGTTCATGATATGGTCTATCTTAGTGAAAGTTCCATGGGCACCGGAAAAATATGTGTATTTTGCTATTGTTTGGTAACATGCTCTGTACATGCTGATTAGATCATATTGATTGATTGTGTTGTTCAGATCTTCTATATCCTTGCTAATACACTATCTAGTAGTTCTATCAGTTGCTGAGAGGGGTATGTTGATGTCTTCAGCTATAATTGTGGATTTTTCTATTTCTACTATCAGCTCTTTCAGTTTTTACTTCATATATTTTGAGATATAGTTGTCTGATGCATTCACATTTAGGATTGCTGTAGCATCTTGATGGATCAATCCCTTTAGCATTAGATAATTTCCATCTTAATCTCTGGTAGTTTTCTTCACCCTGAAGTCTCATTTATCAGACATTTATCTAACCAATTCTGCTTTTTAAAACATTAATATTTACATGGCTTATCTTTTTCTAATCATTTACTTCTAGCCTACCTATTTCATGGAATTTGAGGTGAGTTTTTCATAAGCAGCATATAGTTGGGTCATTTTAAAAAATCCAGTCTGCCATTTTGGGTATTTAAACCATTTACACTTCAGGTAATTATTGATATGTTAGTGCTTAAGTCTGGCATTTTACTATTGTGTTTCTATTTGTTTCTTCTGCTTCTCATTGCTCTGTTTTTCATTTTTTGACTTCCTGAGGGTTACTTGATCAAATTTAGGGTTCAATCCCAATTTATGTAGAGTGTTTTTGAGTGTTATCTCTTTGTATAGTTTTTGTAGTGGTTACTCTGAGTAATATAATATATATGTAACTGATAACAGTCTACTAATATCAATATTTTGCCTTCAACTGCAATATAGAAACCTCAGCTTCATTTAGGTTCCTTTACCATCCTCACTTTTGAATATCATTGTCTTTAGTACCAGATTATGCTCTCATCAAACATGATTTATAAAGCTCATTAAGAAAAGGATAATCTATCATATGTATTCATATTTCTACTTTTTTCCTTGTTTCTTGTTCCTTCCCAATACTCTACAATTCCTTTTTATTATAATTTCCTTTCTATTTGAAGAACTTCCTTTGGCCAGTCCTTTGATTTTTAGCAGTGGAAGTCTGCTGAGGTCTGCTAGCAACAAAGTCTTTTAGTTTTCTTTTGTCTGAGAATGTTTTTATATTTCCCCTTCATTCCTAAAGGATAATTTTGCCAGATATAGAATTTGTGGTTGGCAGTTCCTCTCTCTCAGCACTTGAAAAATGTTGTGCCACTTCCTTCTGGAATCTATGATTTCATGTGAGAAATCCATTGTCATTTGAAATGCCGTTCCCCTATAGGCAATATGTTGCTTCTCTCTTAGTGATTTGAAGATTTTTTTTCTTTGACTTTAGTTTTCAGAAGTTAAAGTACAGTTACGTGTCACTTGATGGCAGGGATACATTCTGAGAAGTGTGTCGTTAGGTGATTTCGTCTTTGTGTAAAAATCATAGGGTGCACTTACACAAACCTAGATGGTATAGCCTACTACACACCTAGGTTATGTGGTATAGCCCCTATTGCTCCTAGGCTACAAACCTGTGCAGTGTGTTACTGCACTGACTATCGTAGACAACTGTAATGCAATGGTACATATTTGTGTATCTAAATATATCTAAACATAAAAAAGGTAATATAGTCCATAATGACATTATAATGACTACTACATTACTAAGCAATAGAAATTCAAGCCCTGAGGAATCCCAACATGTAAACATTGTGTAGTGAAGGAGTTGCTGGCAACAGAGAAGGAGGGACAGAATGATAGATGTCCTGGGAGTGAGTATTCCACCAGGAGAGAGTGGCTGGCCATGCAAAAGGCAGTTGAAAAGTCGAAAAGTCGAACACTAATACTGAGTTTCCATTGGATTAGGCAATACCGTGGTCATTGGCTAGGGCGATTTTGCTGGAGTGAAGCAGAGTGAAACAATTTGAAGATTTAGATGCTCTATCTAGTTAAGGCTAGATTTAGTAGCAATGCAAGGTTTCCAGCATGGAAAGGGAGGTGGGAATGAGGCGTGGAAATCAAAGACATCTCTTTGCAGGAACTGAAGAGGAGCTAATGCAAGCGTAGGAGACAGGGGGCAGGAAGAGGCTGCTGCCATTTGCATTAAAATCCACACATGCACAGTTTCTCCAGCCCCAGAGTCATCTACATCGTCTTCCCAGGCTCTGACATATTCTGCTCTCCAGTTCTGAGTCCACCTCTGCTCACTGCTGCCCTCATGTGTCCAGCGTCCCTGCAGCCCTTGCCCTCCGCCACTGGCTCACCACCCACCGTGGATTGCTCCCTGCTTGGCTTGTCCATCCCAAACAACTGTCAATGTTCCCATTTCACCAACCAGTTAATGCAAACGTTTAACGAATGCAACAGCTACTTTTAGAAAGGCATCATCACTAGAACGATTTTAAAGGTCACTGCCTATTATAGGAACATTCGTTGAGAGAAAAAGAAATCACCAATTCAATCTTCTTTGGACAGCAATTTTAAGAGATGTTGGCTATCCAAACAGTCTCCACAAAGCCCACTAAGTAAACACTAAGAAGGAGAAACAATTGTTTCTATAAGTTTAGTTGGTGGGTTTTATTGAGAGCACATTAATTTTAGCTAGGTCAACACGGATAGAGTAGAATTCTATTTTATGCAACAGGAAGAAGATTGCCATTGCAATAAACCCACAGGCCCTGTGCAAACACTCTTCTCAAGGACATTTCTTAAGTGAGGTAAAATGGAAGGTGTTTGGATTATTTGGAGATGTAGGTTCTATTCTCGAATTGGCACCAAGAGATGGATTATTATAAATATGTCATATATTTATCTGGATCTTGCTCTTCATCAGAAAGAGTACATTAAATCATCCTTAAGGTATATTTTAGCTCTAAATATTATAAGAATTTTATACATTTTTCACTACTTAAAATAATTAAAAATGAAGGGGCCTCTTGGCTTTTAATCACATGCTGTTGCCTTATCTGATGCTTACTTTTTGATCACAGTCAAACCCATAAGTGTTAAATGCTTTTTATAGGGAACAAGACCTTCCATAGGAAGTTTCCAAAAGAGCAGCAGTTCTGCTTTCTTAGCAAACTGGTGCAGTGATGGCTCAGTTCAGTCAGGCTCCCTGTAGGGGCACCTGGTTGTCAGGCAAAGGACATGCATGACAGTGCAGGTGCTTTCTGGGGGAGCATATCCAGGCGAGGAACCACTGCCAGAGCTGAAGGCTAGTCTGCCTTTCTCTCTCTCTGTCTCTCTCTCTCTCTCTTCCCCCTCTCGCTCTTTTGCTCTCTACCTCTCACTCCTCTTTCCCTTCCTCCCTTGATGAAAGAGAGGAAAAGCCAGGCTGCATGAAGCGATGCCTGTAAACCTGAAAACCCTGGACACAGTCATGACAGCTCAGCATGGTACCCCTGGGAGGAAAGAGCCGTGGCCCCAGCAGCCCTGGGAGCCGGGGCTCCCCCCGACGCTCAGACTCTGGTGGGGAGGCCTCACTCTTCTGCTAACACCCAGCTCGAGGCCCCTTCCTCCCAGGAGCCTTGAATTCAGCCAGCCCACCTCAAGCCAGTTGCATGTTCTAGTCCCCTAAATATATTCATGGCAGCAGCAGAGCTTCCAGCATGGAGCGGATGTGGGTCAGCAAAGTGAGTTGGAATGTTTTTTTCTAGAGCCTGGACTTTCTGAGTCCCTCCTGGACATAGTCTGCCCAGCATCCTCACCCTGAGCCTGGGCACACAGACCCCAGGGACCTGGAGGTTAGACTCACATCTTTCTCTCATTCTTTCTGTTCTTTTACAGAGAGTTCTCAGGACTCCTTGTTCTCGTTCAACTGAGGACCCTCAAGGGGCCGTCTGGAGTACGAGTACAGAACTTGGATTTAGAGGCAGCTTATCCCACTGGGCAGAATCATCATTTCAAAATGGAATTCTGAACTCACGAGTCCAATGTATGAAAGGCTCAGGCATCAGCATTCGTTCCTAAGTCAGCTGTGACAGCGGCTGTCCCCACACAAAACATTTTCCCCTGTAAAAATCTCATGCAAGTTCAAAATAGCTTCACACAATACTTGTGTTTCTCCCAGGGATGGTTTTTTTTCTTCTTCTTCTTTTTTTTTAATCTTTGACCTACTTTTTCTCCATGTGCAAAATACCTAATGAGTAATAACAACTTCAGAGAGGGTAGCGCCAGAGGAAACTGCGTTGAAGGAGCAACTTAAGAGAATGACTGGCTCTGAAGTCCTCAAACTCAATGGGCTTTCTCGCCATGGCAGGAACAGGGGTGTCCATCTGAGCCAGAGGTTTGTTGAAGATTCCTGTGGCTGAACTTGTCCCTGATAATAGCCAGGTCATTGCAAAGGTGGCTAATGGTGGAGACAGACAGAGGGGCTGACACACATGTGCACGTGCATGTTCACAAACCCACCCTACACCCACCCAAGCTACTGGCGCTGTAAAAAGAATGCTTCGGGGTCTGGAACAGTGGCTACTGTCTGAAGATGTTCCTCTAGAACAGATTCTGTTAACAACAGATCTGTCCAGAGGGGGCACAGACACCCTTCCCAGCCTCTAGAGCTGTAAGCCTGAACCCCAGAAAGGACAGAGGAGGAGGGAAGTGGCCAGGGAATTCACTCACACACTACTCTCCAATCTGTCACTGTGAGAACAGCAGCTGCCTCAGACCTCTTGGGCCTTGAGCGTGTGTCTGTTCCCTTGAACAGGAAATCAGAAGAGGTGCCCTTCCACATAGGGGATGGATGGGCTCCTGGGAATTATGTGAATATGCATTTCTTCCCTCCAAACCACTTGCCACCTTTCTTTAGCAGGATGGCTCCTCTATATGGCCTCCTGATGGAGGAAATGTACAGAGGCACCGGCTGGGCCCCGACAGGGGTGGTTCAGAACCACATAGACCCAGGTTCAAATCCCACTTCCAGAAGCTATCAACTGTGAAGTCTTGGGAAAGTCCCCTTCCTGTGCCTCAGTTTCTCCAATGTCCCCATCTGATAAAAGATGATAATAACATCTACCTTCAGTGCTCTGAGGGTTAAAGATAATTGATACATAACCACTTAACACAGGAGATTCCGTCAATAAGCAGTAGCTATGATGACAAGCAAGACATGGTCCTTGCATTCAGGGAGATGCAATTCAGTGGCCTCTAGGTTAGCTAGGTGACAACTGGCTTGAGTTGGACCTGGAGGCTTTCTTGGCACAAGACTAGGTCAGGAAGCAAAGCTGTGTGTGACGGGTGTGGTGGAGTGATTGCTAAGGTGCGTGTTTGCAGTTTGTCCCCCATTTATCAGCCCCATTTTTCAGGAGGCAGCCCGCTTGACTTTACCTTGCCCTCCTGGCTTTTGTTTTTTGGGAATCCCGAGCTTCTCAAAGGGTGTGGGGAGAGAGAGCAAGCATGCTCATTAGTTAACTTCCAACTCCGGCAAGAAATAGGAGTAAGATTTCACATGCTTTAAACGCAATGAAGTAGAGCTTCCCCACACCTGCCCTCACCTCTGGGAGGCCCCAACTTCTCTTCCTGGCTAGCGAGCTGCTTCCTCTGAGAGCTTCTCCCTCCTCCAGAGCAGTGAGCATTCTGTGGACCTTGGCTTACCAAGCTGGGTCAAGGAAAGGAGCCCCTTTCCAGGCTTCAACTGCCCAAAAACTCAGCGAAGTTGGGGCCTCTCTGCTTCCTGGCCCACCAAGCACAGCAGGTCCCATCCAAGTGCAGCCAGACATGTCCTGCTAGGATCCCATTTCCCACAGGTGCTCTTGTGATAGGTATGAAGCTACACCGACTGCAGGTGCACCCCTCCCCAAAGCTGTGCCCACCCATCTCTGACTCTCCTGGGCTTACTTCAGGTCCCCGGGGCCAGAGAGTACCCAGAGCACACCTGGCTGGTCCCTTGTTCTTAATTAGTGTCACTGCAGAGCCAGCATGCAGGAGGAGTTGACTGGCAGGAGAACAACTAAGCACACTTTGCAAGGGGAGCTGGGACATGTGCCTTGGAGCCAGCAGCCTCCCCACCTCTGAGAACCGGAACTGCAGCGGTTTGCTAGGGCTGCCATACCAAGGTACCACAGAACAGGTGTCCTAAACAACAAACCTTGATTTTTCCAACAGTTCTGGAGGCTGGAAGTCCAAGATCAAGGTGTCCTAAGGTCTGGTTTCTTCCGAGGTCTCTACCCTTGGCTTACAGAAGGCCATCCTCAGGTTCACGTGGCATTCTCCCTCTACACACGTTTCTATGTCCAAATTTCCCCTTTTCACAAGGACACCAGTCATACGGGATTAGGGATTCCCCCCTCACGTGACCTCATTTTACCTTAATTATCTCTTTAAATACTTATTGTCCAAATACAGTCCCATTCTGAGGTACTACAGGTTAGGACTTCAATATGTAAAGTTTGGGGAGACACAGTTCAGCCCCTAACAGGAAGACTGACTGAAACCAGAGGGTCTCCATGAAAGAACCCAGACCTTCTAGAAAGTTCTACCTTTTCTCATTGCTTCTGGGTTTGCCCTGTTGTTTCATTAAGCAAATGCCAGAAAAAGAGGGAATGAGTCATATATATATTTGTGTGTTTTTAATAGACCTACAAAAGACCAAGTAGCCCCAACCAGGCTGTTTTCAACCACAAATGAAGGTATGTCTCTGCCCGCCGACTCTCCTAGGTCAGTGTCCCACCCCACCCCCTCTGAGGTCACCCTTCTTCACCCCTTGAGCCTTAGTGGGCCCTCCCCACTCCCCACCTCCACTCCTTCTGGAAGGGAGGGCCCATTCCTCCCTGGGAGTTGGCCCTATGAGGACAACTGACACATCCAACTGGGTAGACTATTTCTTTGCCACCTCTTATCTCAGCATCAGATCAGCACTTTCATCAGAATCTGGTCCCACTGTGCCCTGCACTTCCAAACCCTTCAGACACATTTGATCTTTGCATCTGGGGGAGGGGGAAGGAAACTAACGTTTACTGAGTTGCTCCACATTTTAGGCTTATTGCTAGCGGTTTTACACCTGTGGCTTCTTGAATCATCACATCAACGTATGGCTTGGTTGTATATGGGGTGTTATTATTGTATGTAACCATCACCCCCACTCCACCCCACAGGTGTGCTACAGAGAAAGGGTGGGTTGAAGACCCAGACAGGCCTGAATATTAGGTTACACTGACCTACAGAACAAAAGGCACAGAGAGCCCAGAAGAAAAGCATACTTTTGAGGGTGGGAGAGTGCTGGGGGGTGCTGGGGAAGAGGAGAGGGAAGGGTGGGGACAGGAGAGAGAGGGTAGGTGCCCTGAGCGATGCAACTCTGAGGAGTTTTAAGACAGCCTTGCTGGACACCCTGGTGTATGTCCCTCCTTGCTCTGTCATTCAAGGGGAGTTCTGACTTGTGTATGTGTGTGTTTCCTTGGGGGGGTGTCAGAGCCCAGGCCCTGGGCTTGTTACAGTCAGGTATACTTGCTACGAGCACCCTTTGTCCCTGAGGAAGCTGAGACTCAGAGGGATGAAGTCATCCGTTGGTCAGCAACAGACCCACAGATTAAATTTGGGATTGTTTGACTACAAAGTCCCTTTTTCAACCTGGTATATAGTTGACACTATTAATACTTATCCCAGTCTGTCTACTTGGTTGCATTTGGGCCAATTAGGAAACAGAGGCGCCACCTGGCATTTGGCGTTCCCAGGCCAACCAGCCTTCTGAAGTCCCATCCTCCGAGCTCTCGCCACTTGCTGCACCTTGTTTTGTGCACAGTTTCATCCATTCCTGGCCTCCCACCCCCTCGTCCTCTGCACGCCATCTGAACCTTCTGACGTCTCATAAGGATGTACCCACTGGCTTTATACTGTAGAATCCAGGCTATTACTCTAATTGTTCACATTTCCAAGTATTTTGCACTTGCTTTTTATCAACAATGATGTAATAAGGCTCGCTTCTTTGGGTTCTGTTTCCAGGGAGAAGAATGGAAGCTTTGATACCCTCTTTCAGCTTGACCAGAAAAAAACAAGTCCTAAAAGCCAGTTTTCTTTAACTTCAATGGTAATAATTCCTACTCCTTCTTGGGTTTTCAAACCAAAGGGCCAGGTTAAAAAGCAAAGCAAAAATTTCTCTGTAAATCCAAAGAGGGTGGATTTCACCTTCAGAAGCCCGCGAGAACAGAGCCCTGCAGGGACAGATGACAAGCCTCCCGCACTGAAGGATGCTCGCTGGAGTCCATGCTGCTAAGTGCGGCACTTGCCTCCCAGGGAACCGTGCCCTCCTGACCCAGAGCCCCTCCTTCCTCCCACAGGGGGTGCCTGAGAGAACAGAGAGAAAGGAAACTGGCCAAACAGAGCTCAGGTTCTGTTGCCTTCTAGTAGAACCAGGCTTAGGAAACAGTGAATTATGAGCTATAATTTCAGGGATGCTTGGAAGACGCCCTCTCCAAGCTAAAGGATTTCCAGAATTCCCACCATTAAAGTTTATTTCTTGGATAGATGGATTATCTCCCATTATTTGCAAATGTACCTTGAAAGGTGTCCCTTGTGTATAGGAAGAACACTAGTGAGTAGACAGGCAGGTTTTAGAACTAGACCCACGTTCTTGTCATGTCTCTTCTATCTCCTAGCTGTGTGACCTTGTGCAGAGTACCTAACCTCTCTGAGCATGGATATACTCATGCAAAGCTGCCTCATAGAGATAATGAACTTAAAGCCATTTAGAAAAAATGCATGCTGGATAAATACTGGCTGCATCCCACCAATTTTAATATGTTGTGTTATTATTTTCTTTCAATTCCGTGTATTTTAAAATTTCCATTTAAATCATTGCAATTCAGAGTCTAGACTCTGGTAGTCAAACTCTCAGGGTTTGAAGCCCACCTCTGCCAATTGCTAACTGTATGACTTTGGGTAAGCAAGTTAACCATTCTCTGCCTCGGTTTCCTTACCTGTAAAGTAGGATCGAAATTGTACCTTCCTCTTCAGGTTGTGGGGACAAATGACTTGATATGGATAAAGTACTTGGAACAGTTCCTGACACTTACTACATAAGTATTTATTGCCTTTAACACATGGTCATTGCCTCCTTCTTGTGAATTACCTCAAGAGCACCTTTTTCCTTGTGATAGTTAAGCTAAGTGTTTTGAAGAAAACAATACTTCTTTAGTGTAAATGTTAAGTGGATGAATATTTCCTTTTCTCTTTTGGATTCTTCCATTTTAGAAGTCTTTGGTGTATGCCCCCTCTCCACTCCCCCTCCACCCCCAGGCCAAAAACCTCCAGTGTTGTTTACCTGTTAAAATGACTCAGTCTATTAAGTTATAGAACCCAGCAGATAGACCAAAACAAAATCAAGACATCTATGAGATCTGGTAGTCTTCCAGCCACACACCTGAGATACATGACATGTCCTGTAAATCTTTAATTTAATAATGCCTCAAGGGGTGGGGCAGCAAATACTGCCCTTCTTCACCAGATCTGCCGAAGTGTCTGGGTAACTTGGGATCATTTCCACTTGTTCTTTCCACTGTCCCCAAAGACATGTGTCTGACTTGTGGAAAATGACAAAAGCTGCCCGGCTATGAGTTTAGAAGGTCAGATTTAACCTAGTGTTATTTTTTTCAAACTCTGTCCATTGGCTCTCTGGGGTTCATGAGATGAACTATAAGGATTCTTGAACATAAAGCCTAATTCTTGAAAATAAAGTCCTGTAATAGGACTCAGTATCTCATTTCACTATCACCGATCTTCCCCCAGAGCCCAATCTATAAAATTGGGAAACTTTGTCTTCAGCACACTCATACCCCCTTTTTGTTCACCCCCTGACTTGAGCAGGACAAGCCTTGGGGTGCCTGCCACTACTGTGGTCCTCTTCCTATGAGCTCCTCCCCCCATGGGCTGCCATGTTGAAACCATGGTCATGTGATCTCATGGTCACAGCTGATTGGACAGTGGATAGACAGCATGGCCAGTGCCTATTCCACAGACTCACTCTTTGGGGAATGTGAATGTGAAACAGGGAGAGGCAATTGAGTGCTTGATGGTGGGAAGAGAAGCTCAACCTCCATCAGAGGGAAGCCAATGCTCAGCAGCCTTGAGTTGAGAATCCGTGAATGAGCAGAGGCTGCAAGGAGCAAAGGCCAGGAGGCAGAGGAAAGAGAGAGAAAGCCCAGGCATGGTGGTGCACACCTGTAGTCCCAACTACTCAGGAGGCTGAGGCAGGAGGATTGCCTGAGCCTAGGAGTTCAATGCTGCAATGAGCTATGATGAGGCCACTTCACTCTAAGCCAGGGCAACAGAGCAAGACCCTGTATCAAAAAAAGGGGGGGGGGCGGTTAAAAAAGAGAGAGAGTAAGTGCAGGCAGCCATAGGGACAACAGGGGCGAGACGCTCAGGAGCTAACATAAAGACAAAGGGCATCAGAGGACTCCCGCTGCCGAGGCCATGAACCCTCCTAAGGGGCCTTCATTCCTGGACCACTTTCCTAACCCCATGAGCCCAGCTGTAAAAATATTTCTGGGGTCCACTGAAGTCTGCACACATCCTCTACATTCTGTCCTCCTTTATCCCAGAGCTGTCCTTAAAATAAATGCAGCTTATTCGAGAGGCCAGAGAACAGCTCGGTTTCTTAAAATCTAAGACTAACACACCTATGCTAGGAGCCTCTGGGCACTTCTGCTACCTACCCTTACTATCACCTTTACCTGAGGGCCATGCACAATCTAGCTGCCAATTAACCCCAGTTGGAAGCCACTAGGTTCAACAAGGTATCTCACCTGTCAAGATCCTGGGGAATAAGTCTGAAGTTATCATCACCTTTCAGGTGCTGGAACTGGCAGGTGGTAGGGAGTGGGTGATGTTCGATGTTTAGGCTGGAGAACCCAGCCAGTGAGCTGCCACCACACTGTATGGAAAAGCTCTCTATTCTGCTCTTTAAAGCTGAGCCATGGCTCAGCCCCACCCCAGCACTGCATCAGGGCTGGAAAAGTAAACCAGTAAGGGTTTGTCACATAATGGTAGAAAGAGACAAGCAAAATCTCACCAAATGGGCAGAGGAGGGACCGAGCTGTCCTGTGTTTGATTTGCCTTTCTTTCACTAAAGCTGTAGATTGTGTCGTTCCGTAAACTATGGGCATATCTCATTTTATTGCGTTTTGCTCTATTATGCTTCACGAATACTGTGTTTTTCAAAAATTAAAGGTTTGTGGCAATTCTGCATCATTGGCATCATTTCTCTCACAGCATGTGCTCATTTCATATATCTGTGTCATATTTTGGTAATTCTCACAATATTTCAAACTTTTTCATTATTATATGTCTTATAGTGATCTGTGACCATTGATCTTTGAGATACTATTGTAATTATTTTGGGGTGCCATGAACCATACCCAAATAAGATGGTGAACTTAATTAATAAATGTTCTGTGTTTTCTGACTGCTCCCCCAACCAGCCATTCCCCTGTCTCTCTCCCTCCCCTTGGGCCTCCCTATTCCCTGAGACATAACACTATAGGAATTAGGCCAACTAACAACCCTCCAATGGCCTCTATGTGTTCAAGTGAAAGGAAGACTCACACACCTCTCACTTTAAATCAAAAACTAGAAGTGATTAAGCTTAGTGAGGAAGGCATGTTGAAAGATGAGACACGCTGAAAGCTACGCCTCTTGTGCCTAACAGTTAGCCAAGTTGTGAATACAAAGGAAAAGTTCTTGAAAAAAATCAAAAGTGTTACTCCACTGAACACATGAGAATAAGAAAGTGAAATAGCCTTATTGCTGATATGGAGAAAGTTTTAGTGGTCTGGATAGAAGATTAAACCAGCCACAACATTTCATTAAGCCAAAGCCTAATCCAGAACAAGCCCTAACTCTCTTCAGCTCTGTGAAGGCTGAGAGAGGTGAGGAAGTCACAGAAGGAAAGTTGGAAGCTAGCAGAGATTGGTTCTTGTGGTTTAAGGAAGGAAGTTATCTTCATAGCATAAAAATCCAGGGCAAAGAAGCAAGTGCTGATGTAGAAGCCGGAGCAAATTATATAGAAGATTTGGCTGAGATCACTGACAAATGTGGCTACATTAAACAACAGATTTTTAATGTAGATGAAACAGCCTTATATTGGAAGATGATGACATCTAGTACTTGAATAGCAAAAAAGGAAAAGTCAATGACTACTTCAAAGCTTCAAAGGACAGGCTGACTCTCTTGTCAGGGGCTAATGCAGCTGGTGATATTAAGTTGAAGCCAACGCTCATTTACCATTCCAAAAATGCTCGGGCCCTTAAGAATTATGCTAAATCTACTCTGACTGTGCTCTGTAGGCGGGACAACAAATCCTAGATGACAGCACATCTGTTTACAGCCTGGTTTACAGATTATTGGAAGCCCACTGTTGAGACCTACCAGAAAAAAAGACTCCTTTCAAAATGAAGATTATTGACAATACACCTGGTCACCCCAGAGCTCTGATGGAGGGATCCAAGGAGATTAATGTTGTTTTCATTCTTGCGAATACAGCATTCATTTGCAGCCCATGGATCAAGGAGTAATTTTGACTTTCAAGTCTTAATTAAGAAACACATTTCATAAGACTATAGCTGCCACAGAGGATTCCTCTGATGGATCTAGGCAAAATCACTTGAAAACTGTGGAAAGGATTCACCTTTCTATATGCTATAATAGGATTCATGGCAGGAGATCAAAATATCAATGTTAATAGGATTGAAAGAAGTTGATTTCAACCTTCTTGGATAATTTTGAGGAGTCCAAGACTTCAGTGGAGGAAGTTACTGCAGATGCAGTGGAAATAGCAAGAGAACTAGACTTAGAAGTGGAGCCTGAGAATGTGACTGAATTGCTGTAATCTCATGATCAAACTTGAATGAATGAGGAGTTATTTCTTATAGATGAGCAAAGAAAGTGGTTTCTCAAGATGGAATCTACTCCCGGTGAAGATGCTGTGAACATTGTGGAAATGCCAACAAAGGATTTAGAATATTCCATAAGCTTAGTTGATAAAGCAGCAGCACAGTTTGAGAGGCTTGCCTCCAATTTTGAAAAAAGTTCTGTGGGTAAAATACTATCAAACGCATCGCGTGCTACAGAGAGATCTTTCGTGACAGGAAGAGCCAATCGATGCAGCAAATTTCATTGTTCTCTTATTTTAAGAAATTGCCACAGTTATCTCAACCTTCAGCAGCCACCACCCTAACCTGCCAGCAGCCACCAGCATCAAGACAAGACTTTCCACAAGCGAAGAGATTTTGACCCACTAAGGCTCAGATGGACATTAGCAGTTTTAGCAACAAAGCATTTTAATTAAGGTATGTACATTGTTTTTTGGACATAATGCTGTTGCACACTTAATAGACTACTGTACAGTATTAAATAAATATAACTTTCATATGCACTGAGAAACCAAAACATTTGTATGACTTGCTTTATTGCTGTGGTCCGGTTTCAAAACCGCCGTATCTCCAAGGTGTGTCTGTACCTACCCCACTGTTCTGTGCCTCACCCTCCTCGTGGGGAATGGGAGCAATAAGGACTAATGTCACAACACTCAGGCTTTGTCCTGAGTGTTTATCACATCCTGACTATCTCAAGAACCCTTCCAGGTTGGCCGGCCTGTATTGGCTGAATTTAGACATTAGGCAAGCGAGGCACAGAAAGGCAACTTTCCTGAGACGGAACCGCTTGGAAGCCGTAGAGCTGAGATTTGAACCTGGAGGGCCCGACTTTAAAAGCCTGGACCATCTTCTGGAGTCAGTGCAGGGGGAGAAGCCCCCTCACCCTGCTGTGTGGTTCTGAGGTGTATTGGGAGCCCAGTGCCAGGGAGCTCGGGGCTCCTCAGAGACAGGGGGGAGACATTGTTTCAAAGTTGTTGAAATCTCCTGCCAAACATACTATCTAGCAGCTGCCTGATATTCCAACATACAAATATGCCATCATTTTAAACCATTTCCCTAATGTGAAACATTTATTATTTTCCCCCAATTTTTAGTATTTCAGACAGTAACATCTTTGTGCCTGCTTCATGGTCTGCCAGCCCCTCTCCCTCCTCTGCGGTGGGTGACTACTGGCAGCAGTCGGTCCCCTGACTGAGGTGACCTTCCCTCCAGACTCTCTGTGGCCTTCCTGGGTCACCCCAGGTGTGGTCCACCTGCAAACAGAATGCGTGGTGGCAATTCTGCAGTAGCCTTTACCTGTCAGAATGAGGTTGCCACACCAAGTACAGGATGCACACTTAAATTTGAATTTCAGGTGAGCAAGCAATGATTTTTAGTGTAAGCATGTCCCAAATATTGCATGGGACACACTTATACTAAAAACTTTTTTCTTGTTTATCTACAATTCAAACTGGGAGTCCTGTGTTTTTCTTTGCTAAATTCCCACTCCATCTGAGAGGGTTCGCTGCCTTCTGCAGCAGTTTTAACCAGCCGAGCGCTTTATTTCATTTTGGGATAAGCAGGGTGTGATCGGCTTTCCCTCTGCTTGAGGTGGGCAATGGGGGGCTGCCCGTGTTTCAAGAATGAAAAGTGGTTCATGGCTTACGTCTTTCCCAAGCCGCCTTCCCTGGCCTCGCAGTTGCTGCTGTTACTTCCCTGCCTCGTCCTGTGAGCTCGGTCCTGGCTCTGGGCCCAGATTTGTCCCTTTCTATCCCTTAGGGGTTTGGAAGCTTGTATTGCTTCCACCGGGGGGTGAGTGGGCCTTCTGGGTCAGAGTGGGGTGGGTGAGGGGACGCATTAGCCCTCTGCCCTTGGACACTCCGCTGGTGGCTGTATACTCGGGGACACGGACCCTGCTGTTGAATGTCGGCCAGGCAGGACAATCCTTTTGAAAATAGGCTCTTTATCCAGCCGAGAGACAGGGGTCAGCAGCACAACACCAGACCTTGAACAACGGAGGACTTAGCACAGATGAGGGAGGAAGGGAAACAGAGAACAGGACCACTTGGCAGCCTATTGTGGTTCACTAGAAGTACAGAAGTGTCCAGAGCCCCCCAAACTGGGATAAGATGTATCCGCTCCCAGAATCCTTTCTTGGTAGGCAAAAAGGGTGCCACCTCCTCCCACTTATCCACCTACCTCCCCCAGGGGGCCGTACTTGCACCAGGAGCACCTGGCCTCCTGTGCGAGCTATGACTATGTGACTACAGGAGACCTGAATAGCCACCTCACAGTGCAATGCATCTTTTTGAACACCTACAATGTGTGAAGAATAGTACTAGGCTTATGTTTACGAAGATGAGGAAAATGAAGCTTCTTCCTTCAAGGAACCCGCCTCCTCCCGTGGGTAAGATGCACAAAGAGGACGTTTCAGCTCTGTGAGGTGGAGCTACGAGTGCAATGCTGGCAGGGCACAGTGGGCTCAGGGACCTGCATGGGGCTGTCCCACCTGCTTCAGAGGTGAGATCTCCCCACACACAGAAGCCAGGAAACAGTCATACCTGTAATTTCAAACCATGTATCTTAATTTGGGCTGCTACAACAGAGGCCAATGGACTAGGTGCTTGTAAACAACAGAAATTTATTTCTCATAGTTCTGGAGGCTGGAAGTCCAAGACCAGGGTGCCAGCATGGTCAGGTTCTGGTGAGGACCTCCTCTGGATTTCAGACTCCCGACTTCTCTTTTTGCAAAACGGGTGAGAGAGCTCTCTGGGGTCCTTTTTATAAGGGCACTAGTCCCATTGGAGTGGGCTCCACCCTCATGACCTAATCACCTCCCAAAGGCCCCACCTCCTAATGCCATCACCTTGGGGCTAAAGATTCAACATACGAATTTTGGGAAGACACAGACATCCAGACCATAACATCATGAGATTGAGTTAGGTTATTTTTTCCAACGGCTCACATCATCAGGAAATAACTTCACACAGCCTACTCAGGGACACCTTCTGCTCATGGAAATTCAACCCAGGAAGCTGTTTGTTCGAAAGCTCATTACACACAAGCACCTACCACATCCCTGGGCACCCTTCCCTCGCCCATCCCTTCTTCTCTTCTCCGGCAAACTCCGTCTGCCTGGGCTAGTTTGGGCTAATTACTGAGCAATAATGTGCCTGGTTTTTACATATTGGCTCTGCTCAGAGCTGCCAAAAAGATTAAAAGTGGGACCAGGGTGGGAGAGAGAAACATGTTTTTTTGTTATTTTACCTGCAAGATTCATTTGAGGGGGAGAAATGGGCCCATTGCCCTAACTAGCCAGTTGGATGAGAACAAACTCCTCATTAATTTTAAATATGTCAACTGGAGGAGACGATTGAAATGAGAACAACTAATGAGTGGTGTTCCTGGGAACAGACAAAAGCACACACAGGAAATGGGCTGGGGTCTCGGCAGCTCCTCAGCATAAACAGAGCTGCCCTCAGGAGCTCTGCAGGGACAGCAGCTGGAGGACGCCCCAGCAGGGCCACCATCATCTGTCTGGATGCTCCCTCCCCTATACAGTGATTAGGACCATGCTCTGATGAGATCAGAGCTGGAGGTGAAATACTGCAGCCTCTTGGCATCCTCCTAAGTGGCTTGGGGAGGTGTAGATAGCAATCAAGGAGCATTGCCACTTAGTGTTTACATAGGGCCGTCTATAGGGTGTTGCAAAGCTGTTTACCTTTATTAACTCATCTGTCTTCTCTTTACCCTGTAAAGCAGGCAGGTCTATGGCGTGTTCGGGAAAGGAGTGCCGGCTGCTTTCTTAGAGAAGCTTAGAATCCCAGCACTTGCTACCATCCTCAGATTGCTGTGTGGCTTAGAGGGGGGTCCTCGACCCCTCAGCACCTGCTGAAGTGGTGAGAAGTGCATGAGGAGGGAGTAGTGGGCGGGAGGGGTGGCCGGCGTCATGGGAAAGCTGTGCCACTGCTTCTCGATACAGCCCCTTTGCAAGAAGACCTGCAGTCTATCTCAGGGGGAAGGGGGGTGGGCCATGTTTTCTGTTTGCTCAGCCTCTCTTTTTGGAACCAGTTCTCCCCACTCTCAGTCCAGATGATTCAGGTTGGGGGTGGGCATGTGACCAAGACCCAGCCAATTATTAGAATTGTCCGTGTTCCTGGGTGTGTGACTCAAGCTGGAACAGTCAGAATCAATCTAGGATGTTTCTGGGGGTATTGGAAGAGGGACTCTTTTTGTAGGGTTGCTAAGCTAGTGAATGTATTAACAAGTTACCTTCACCATCATTTGTAAAAAGGCTGCCTAGGAATAAAACCAATGCAAAAGAAGGCAGGGCTAAAAGTAAGAGAGATGGAATCCTAATATCATGGTTTTAATACCTACGTCAAGCTGTGCCTAAAACCCATAGACTATCAGTTACCTGAGCCAATGCCACTTTTCCCCTTAATCCAGCCTGGGTTTAATTTCAACAACTTACAACCAAAAGAGTTCCATTTCACAATCTATACATATCAACTTGGACAAGTTATATTTCTGAGACTCAATTTCCTCATAGGCCAAATGGAGATAATAATGTCCCATGTATAGCTATTGAAGACAGCCAGTCATAGGACCAAGGATGTGATATTTCCTTGGCCACATTTGAACCATTTTTGTCTTAGTTTCCTCTTGTAAAACAGGCTAACAAGATTGCTTGACCTCCTAGGAATGGTAACAGCTGAGAGAATGGATGTGAAAAGGAATCTATACACTTACATAGGAACATTTATTTTCCCAGAGATAACTGCATTTTTAAAATACTTTTTATCTTGAGATGACTGTAGATCCATGTGCACTGGTAAGAAGCCATACAGAGATCCCATATCCCCTCCGTTTCCCCCAGTGGTAACATCTTACATAACCTGGTATAATAGCACAATCAGGAAATTGATATGGATGTAATACACTGACCTTATTCAAATTTCACTATTTTTACATATGTACAGTTGTGTGTGTGTGAGTGCCTGTGTGTATACTTAGTTCTGTGCAGTGTGGGTTTGTTGTGGCCACCACCACAGTCAGCATCCCTGATGCTATCCTTTCTCCACCACGGCCACCTCCTTTCCTCTTCCGTTGCAAAACCCCTGACAGCCACTCATCTGTTCTCCAACTCTACAATTTTATTATTTCAAAATTATTGTATAAATGGAATCACATGACATGTAACCTTTCGAGATTGGCTGTTTTCACTCAACATAACTCCACTGAGATTCATCCGACTTGCTGTGTGTATCAATAGTTTCTCCTTCTTTATTGCTGAGTTGCGTGCCATGCCATGGATGTGCCACAGTTTGTTCACCCACTGTTGAAGGACATCTGGGTTGTCTCTAGTTATTCTGGCTGTAACAAATAAAGTTGTTATGAACATTATTTATACATTTTTATAAAAACACAAGTTTTCATTTCCCTGGGATAAATGCCCAAGAGTGTAATTGCTAGGTAAGTCCATTTTTAGTTTTAAAAGAAACAAACTATTTTCCAAAATGGCTATACCATTTTTCATTCCCCCAGCAATATATATGTGATTCAATTTCTCTGCATTTTCAGAAGCATTTGGTGTTATTATCACATTTTATTTTGGCCATTCTGGTAGATGAGTAATGCTATCTCATTGTGGTTTTAACTGGCATTTTTCTAATGGTTAATGATGTCGAATATCATTGCATGTGCTTGGTCACCATCTGTATATACTTTTCAGTGAAATGTGTGTATCTTTTGCCCATTTTCTAATTAGATTGTTGAGTTTTGAAAGTTGTTACATATTCCAGATAGAAGTCCTTTGTCTAATGTGCAATTTACAAACATTTTCCCCAACCTGTAGCTTATTTTTTTGTCCTCTTAATATAAGCTTTTACAGAGCAAAAGTTTTTAATTTTGTTATTTTTCTTTTATGGATCATACTTTTGGTGTCAAGTCTAATAATTCTTTGCTTCATCCTACATTCTGAAGATTTTCTCCTATGTTTTATCCTAAAAGTTTTATTGTTTTGCATTTCACACTTAAGTCTATGATACATTTTGAGTTTATTTTTGCAAAACATGTTAGGTTTAGTTCAAGGCATTTTGTTGTTGTTGTTGTTGTTCTTCCTCCCTCCCCCGCCTACAGATGTCCAATTGCTCCAGCACCATTTATTGAAAAGGTAATCCCTCCTCCACTATATTGCTTTTGCTCTTTCATCAACAATCAATTGGGAATTTTTTGGATCTATTTCTGGGTTCTGTATTCTGTTCCATTGATTTATGTATCAGTCTCTCCGCCAGTATCACATCGTCTTGGCCACTGTTGCTATGTACAAAGCCTTGGTTACAGATAAAGTGATTCCTCCTGCTTGTTCTTCTTTGTCAATGTTGTTTTGGCTATTCTAAGGCTGATATAAGTTTTAGAATAAACTTGTGTATATTAAAAAAAACCTTGCTAAGATTTTGATAGAACAGATTTTATTTTGATAAAGATGACATCTTTATTATGTAGTCTTCCAACTCATGAACAGTGTGTCTCCCCAAGTATTTAGGTCTTCCTTGATTTCTTTCTTCAGCATTTGGTAATTTTCAGCATAAGCATCCTGCACATGGCTTATTCAATTTTTTTTTTCAGGACAACTGAGGAAATATTTAATTTGAACTGGGTATTAGATGATACTGGGATTATTCTTTTTTTTTTTCCCAAATTCTGTGGGTACAAAGTATTTCCTTTTCTTCGGAGCAATTACTGTGTTGCATTTTTTATTTTCATTTCCACTTGTTCATTGTCAGTATATAGAAATGCAGGAGACTTTTGTGTGTTGCTCTTGTACACTGTGACTTTACTGAACTGACTTATTAGTTCTAGGAGGTTTTCTTTTGTGGGATATCACTCATATTCCTTGCAAATACAGACACTTTTATTTCTTCCTTTCCACTCTAAATGCCTTATGTTTCTTTTTCTTATCTTATTACAATGACTAGAACTTCCAGTACTTTGTTGACTAAGAGTGGTAAGAACAAGCTTCCTTGTCTTGTTCCCATCTTAGAAGGAAAGCATTCAATCTTTCATCATTAAATATATTAGCTGTAGGTTTTTTTAAATGCTCTTTATGAGGTTGAGGAAGTTTCCCTCTATTCCTAATGTGTTGAAAGTTTTTATCATAGATGGGTGTTTAAAAGTTTGTAAAATGCTTCTTGTGTCAATTAATAATGATCATATTTTCCTTCTTTAGCCTGTTGGTATGGTGGATTACATTGGTTGATTATCAAATACTGAACTAGTTGTTCATACGTGAATAAAAATCCCGTGTGGTCATGGGATTTACACACTGTTAGATTCAACTTGCTAAAGTTTTATTGAGAATTTTGCCCATTTTTTAATTGGATTTTTTTTTACTGTTGAGTTTTGTGAGATTTATATATTCTACATATAAATTCCCTGTTGAATATGTGGTTTCCAAATATTTTCTCCAGTCTATAGCTTGTCTTTTCATCTTTTATGGACTGAATTGTATACTCCCAACATTCATATATTGAAACTCTAACTCCCAATGTGGCTCTATTTTGGCCTATAAGGAGGTGATAAAGGTTAAATGTGGTATGTGAGAAGATGTCATCTACAAGCTAGGAGGAGAGCCTTCACCAGGAACTGAACCCTACCTGACCTTGGTCTTGGACTTTCTAAACTGAGGAGTTATGAGAAAATAAATTTCTATTATTTAAACCACCCAGGCTATGGTATTTTGTTATGGAAGCCTTAACAGACTAACACATCATCCTTTCTTTTATGGGTCATTATTTTGGTATCAAATCTAAGAACTCTTTGCCTAGTCTGCATTTTAATAAGAGATTCAAGTACATTTTCAAGTCATGGGGAAATAAACCTCTAATTATGGAATTTCAGGATTGTAGGAAGAACATTCTGCATCATAAAAGGGCCTCTTTGCACCCTAAGTTATCTTACACATCGCTCAGCCTTGCTGGCCCCTTGTAAGTAAGTTCAAGAAGTGAGGTCTGTGCAAAGCCTACAGTGATAAGGAGAAGAGGCACATGCTGTTCACGTTAGTACCAAAGCTCAGAAGGGGAGAAAGTACAATTGTTCCCAGGGGAAATGATTTCCTTCTAAGTTTAAGATTCCTTTCCTCATCTATTATCTCACCTGATCCCCATTACTTTGAGGTGAAGCAACTTTGATAGCCCATCTTACAGAAGGGTAGAGTGGAGCTCCCATAGGCTTACGGAAGCAAGGAGTGATTTTCAGCTAAGAACTGGCTTCAAGGATTAGCTGCTGCTTTTAAGAGTAGTTAAAAGAGATCTCTCCAGCTAGCTATAGCCAAAAAGGGATCTCAGTGGCCGTATGCTGAGATACCTCCTGGACTCCAAGGTGTGAGGTCTCCTGGGCCTCTTAGGCATGGGACCTGGGGGAACACTCTCTCTAGGGTTATGTATGTCTCTCTGGAGCTCTCTATCCCTCTGCGCCATTCACTGGGCCTCTTATAGAGGATGCACCTTGGTGCCCCAGGTTGAGCTCTAGAGCAGAGCTCCTGGGACACAGTCCCCAATTCCTTGGAGAGGGAGCCTAATTGGCCAAGCCTGAGCCCTGGCCAGGGGATGGAGGAGATTGTCTAACTTAAGTGCAGCTCACGCCACTTGATTGGCCATCACTCATGGAGATGGAACTAGATGAATAGAGTTGACCTGAGCTATTTGGAAAGGGATTGAACTGAATGGAAGTGAACAAAATTGAACAACACCACAAAGTTTGTACTGCTGTCCCCATTTCACAGATGTAGAAACAGAGCCTGGAGTTAACTAAATTGTCCACCTAAGTCCAAAGCAGTTAGGTTGCAGGCTCCTCGCCAGAACAGGTTAATAAAGTCAGGCAGTTGTCTTTGCAGCCATGGAGATCCCAAGCTGGTCCTAAAATGTCTGAATGATTTCATGGAAGAACTTCTTACATAGGATTTTAAGGATAATGGCGTAAGCTCAGCCTGTTGCATTGGGGCAGTGGATTTCCAATGACAGTTGTGCAGAGGGCTTTTGGGTGGAGGCAGGAGTTTTGGTGGAAAGAGCATCAAATGTTAGGGAGTGTTTCTCAGGACTTCTTTGGACACAAATGATCAAAACCAAATTCAAACTGCTTTAAGGGAACATACTGAGAAGTCCCAGGGTGCAGCTGGCTTCAGCGTGATGGAAAGCGAGATTCAAACAATGTCTTCAAAGCTCTCTCACTCCATAGCTCAGCTCTTCTCTCCGTATCACCTTTATTATCCACAGGCCTGCGCCACAGGTAGCGAAGGGGCCCACTGGCAGCTCTGGGCTTGTATTGTCCTCAGACTATTGCACCCTATGAAACAGACTGCGTATCTACTCCCAAAGCTCAAATGAAAGCCCCAAAGCCTGGTCTGATTGGCCCAAAGCTTGGGGCTCTGCCCATCCAGGACCAATCATTGCACGGGAGGGGGAAGCAGAGAAAACCGAATGGATCAGGCTGGGGATGCCAAACTATGTGAATGGTTTCCTCACAAGAACAAAGAACCTGCATATTTCAATTCATAAATTTTATTGAAAAAACTCTAGGAGGAAATGGCAGAAAAAAACAGAATGGGGCAGCGGATGCTGTGTGCTTCTTTCTCTTTCCTTACGACTTACAGAGAGGTAGTGCTTGTGCCTTGTTAACAGTCTCTGCCCAGCACCTGCCAGACTGTGGGATCTCTGTCACCTCCTATTGGTTTGCATGGTAGTGGCATGACAGCAAGGGGGTCCGCCACTTACCCCTGGCCTTTTAGTTGCTGGCCAGCTCAAGTAAATCCAGGTTGAGCAAGGATGCAAAGGAGTTAAACTCAAAGATCCTACTTTAAAAACAGCAATCAATCAAAACTATATCAAGTGAAGGTTCTAGAATCTACATCAATGGTTCACTAGACTTTTGGATTGCTAGGACCCTAATATTCACTGCCCTCCCTCCAAACTGGAGAACTGACAAAGGGCTGACAAATTCTCTTATGCCATGTAAACTTGTTAAAGAAAAAAACCAAACCCCATCAGCTACTCACTATCGCGACCATCTACCATCCTTTCTGAAGTATTAGAAAAAAGAGAGCATCTCATCCAAAGGCAGTCCTTTAAACAAAATAAATGTGCTTTCTGAAAAATGAAGATAGCACACTTCTCCTCCTTAGTGCTCATTCCAGGGTGGCCTGTGTGGCAGTCTCGTCACTGCCCAACTTCTCACCTGGCAGCCTCAGCTGTCCTGTCTCCACACCGTGCTTCACCCGGAGCACTTTGCCCAGACTTCCCACCTCCTTCAGGCTGCCTCCGTGAATTCTGCAACAGCAGCACAATTTCCCCTGCCTGCCTGCCCTAACCCCAGAGCTGGGCAAGAGGCAAAACTGACATATGTAATTATGTGCTGAGGAGCAAGGTGAGGGCACAGAGTGGCACGGCTGGGTGAAGAAGATTCTGCAGGGAGACCAAGGAGACTGGCTGGTTCTGCTTTGTTGTAGAGCGCTCGGTTTGTGGCATATCATGCCACCTGCAGTACTCGCCAGGGCACTCTGTCTATACCACCATAGAGCACTCTATTCTCCCTGCCCTTGTCAATGTGCAGGGGGGGCCCTGTTTGTTTTTCTCAATCCTTTCACACTGGACCTGAGAGAGGGGCCCGCAGCGCCCTTGAAGTTGAACTGGGAGTGGAGGCCCCCACGGGAGGCTGAGTGCTCCCAGGGGGACACCTTCAGGGTGACAGCCTCCTCCAAACGAGGGTGTGCCTGGGGCAAGGTGAGTCTCCCTCTGCCACAGCACCTCTGTCTGCAGTGGTGATGGGAGGAAACTGAGACCCATAGTCTGCATGAAATGTGGCCAGGGGAGAAGGTTGCATTGCTTGTTTTGTGGCCTTGCTTTGAATGTAAGTTCTTTCTGAGCAAGGCAACATCCCTCTGCCAGGAGGGAGGCCTCCATAGCCTTGCTCCCCTGCTGCCCAGCCAGGATGGTTCGTTTTATGTGTCAACTTGTCTAGAACAGGGTACCCAGACATTTGCTCCAACACCATCTGGATGTCACTGAGAAGGTATTTTTCGGATGAGATTAACATTTAAGTCAGTAGACGCTGAGTAAAACAGATTACATTCCATACGTGGGTGGGCCTCATCAGTTGAAGGCCTTGAGGAAAAGACTAAGATCCCCTGAGGAAATTCTGTCTCCAGGCGGCCTTCAGACTCCAGCTGCAACACCAGCTTGTCCCTGAGTCTCCAGCCTGATGGCCTGCCCTGCAAATTTTGAACTTGCTAGACCCACAATCACACAAGCCAATTCTTTAGAATAAATTCTCTCTCTCCATGTATATACATACTGTATATATAAACACACGCACACATACCCTTTACTGATTCTTTTTCACTGAGAGTCCCTTCTCAGACTAACTAACTTAAATCCCCAAAGATGGAGCCAGGCTTTAGCATGTTCTTAAAGCACATCAGGTGATCCTAATGTGAAGTGACAGTTTAAAAGATTGGGGCTACATTACTGGGCCTCTACCCAAAAGATCCAATGACACTCTATAAAAAAGACACCTGCACTCGAATGTTTATAGCAGTACAATTCATAATTGCAAGGCTGTGGAAACAGCCCAAGTGCCCATCAATCCAAGAATGGATTAATAAAATGTGGTATATGTATACCATGGAGTACTATTCAGCTCTAAGAAACAACGGTGATATAGCACATCTTATATTTTCCTGGTTAGAGCTGGAACCCATACTACTAAGTGAAGTATCCCAAGAATGGAAAAACAAGCACTACATATACTCACCAGCAAACCGGTATTAACTGAGCAGCACCTAAGTGGACACATAGGTACTACAGTAATAGGGTATTGGGCATGTGAGAGGGGAGAGGGGGCGGGTATATACATGCATAATGAGTGAGATGTGCACCGTCTGGGGGATGGTCATGCTGGAAACTCAGACTTGTGGGGGGTGGGGGCGAAAGGGCATTTATTGAAACCTTAAAATTTGTACCCCCATAATATGCTGAAATTTAAAAAGAAGGAGGAAAAAAAATAAAAGATTGGGGCTAAAGTTGTGGTTCTCAACTTGCTTGGGCATTAGAATCTCCTGGAAGCGACTTGCTGAAGATGGTTGGGCCCCACTCCCAGGCTTTCTGATTTAGTAGATCCACAGTGGAGCTTGAGAATTCACATTTCCAGCAGTTTCCAAGAAATGCCGATGGTGCTGGCCCAGGGACCACACTTTGAAAACCACTCAGCCAAAGCCTCGGGTGAAGGTTTCCTTGTTAAGTCAGGAGATGACAGCCACATCCTTTGCCAGGTGGCCGGTGGTCATAGCATTCAAGGCTGTGGCAAGTAGCAAGCAACCAGCAACAATCATCCAGTCCTGGCCCAGAACTATGGATTTTATAAGCATCATCTCATTTAATCCTGATGACTTCCCTCTGAAATGATTTTAAGATTTCCATGTCAGAGATGAAGAAACAAGGACAGAGGGAGGCTAAGTAACATGCCTAACTCAGTAAGTGGCCTAATCAAAATTCAGACTTAAGTCTGTGTAACTCCCAAATCCACGTACTCAACCAAGGCTCAGGTACTCCATGGTTACTCAGGGTCACCCCGCTCCGAAAGGCAGATTTGGGACCTGGACTTGGATCATTTGGCTTGTAGGCCAACTGTCCTTCCATTCTGCATCATTTCCCATCTCACGTGAACTCACAGGTTAAGGTTAGGGTTAGGGCTACCAGGCATACATACAGTTAGTTAAAGATGACGGTACGGTAATGTGCTGCATAATAAGGCTTTGGTCAACAATGGACCACATTTATGACAGCAGTCCCGCAAGACTGTAATACCGTATTTTTACTGTACTTTTTCTATGTTTTGATATGTTTAGATCCACAAATACTTACCACCGTGTTTTAGTTGCCTTCAGTATTCAGTGGAGTAACATGCTGTAAGGGTTTGCTAGGGTTCTATAGTACACTGTGTGATATTTGTACAAATGAAATCACCTCACAAAGTATTTCTCAGAACATATCCTTGTCGTTAAGCAACGTGTGACTGTTTCTGGCCCCTCAGACTTAAAAACTAAATACTCTAGGAAAATTGCTGGCCTCTCCTAGCCACGCTTCCACCATCTTCCTAAAGCCACACTGCACAGCAGCAACCCCAGGAGATGCCCTAAGCGTGGACCAGAGCAGTGAGTGCCTCCCAGAAGCTGGAGGTGCCACCTGGAGCCACAGAGCACCCCTCAAGGCTCACAGGTGGAGGGGCCGGAGCTTCATTCCTGGTTGATTCAGACGTGGGCTCAGCAAATACTCCAGGGCTCACTCTGCCCCTCACTGTTCTCACTCGGAGCACCAGTGATTAGGACGGGCGGGCCTCAGCTTCCGGAAGTTCACCTTCCAGCAGAGGAGAAGGAAATAAATAAGGACATAGCTGTAGGTGGTGATTTTAAAGGCTTTGTGGAGAAACAAAGTTCAGTGTCACTGTGATTAGCTTCAGAGCATGGTCTACTTGGGGAAGAACTTTCCGCAGAGGTGACCGAAGAGCTGAAATCTGAATCACAAAACAGAATTAGCTCTTTCAAGAACTGGGGGATGAGTCCCAGCAGAGGGAATAGCCAGCAAAGCCTTGAGGACGGGAGCCAACTTGGGGTTTCCAGAAAAGCTCAGAAGCTAATGTGGCTGGCGCAAGTGGCTGGGAAGCGGAGGGAGAAGCAGGCAGTGCCAGATGGTAGGGCCCTGAGGGCACTGAGTCTGGCTGTGTCCTGGGGTGACCAGAGGCCATGGGTGGGCACGGTGGGGAGTGGGGTGGCCGGTGCTGGTGAGGAGGGGTGACGAAGGTGCTGGCAGACCCCACTGCAGAGCAGCACACCTGTGTCTTTGAGGGCATGGGGCCAAGCCCCTCTCACTCCTCTGCTCACAAACAGCATCTGTGCAGCCCCTGGGGAAGTGTCGCTTCCTTTTTTGCAGTTCTGAAAGGAGCTTGTTTGCTATTCAGCGATTCTCTGATTTATGAGCTTTCCAGCTTTGCATCTTGGCAAGGTGTGGATTTCGGAGGAAGCTTCTAATGAGGTGAGGAGGGGACTTGAGCAGGCGACCTACATCCAAGAATGCCCTCACCCCACATGACTCCAGGCTCTGACAGAGGATCAGGCTCCGCTCCTGCTCTGTGGTCCAGACACCTCTCTGCTCCCTGAACAGAGCCCAGCAGTTGACAGAGTCCGTTCATGTCCTGCCTCCACTTTGTCAGGCTGAGGCGTCTTGGGAAGAGTACTGAGTCCCCTGGAGTCTCAGCTTCTGCATCCACAGGGCCGGTTACTGAGGGAGGGATTCAATCCCAGTCTGTGTAGGGCAGGAAAGTAGCCCTTGGTAGAATTGTCACTATTGCTATTTTTTTTTTTTTTGGTTAGTCATTCTACTCAGTGTGGTCGTATACAAGGTACAAGTCAATGGCAGGGTTGATTCCAATAGTACTTTCTATTCTTCCTCTTTCCCCCAGCAGTCTGTTACAGAAGCATTTAATAAAGTCATTATCGTTAATATACTAATAACGAACAGTTATCAGGTAGCGACTCCACCCTTCACTTTGTAAACTCTCTACGCACCTCATGCCACTGACTCTCCACATTCTATCCTTGACTTTCTGCAACGACCTATGAATCACACTTTATAGATAGAAACCTAACAAGCCTGGAGACAGCAACTCATCGCAGGGCATCCGGCTCATGAGTGGCTGTAGTCTGAGTCACCAGTTTTGTGACTTTGAACAGGACACTTATCTTCTCAGAGCCCGAGGCTCTGCCTCCAAACTTGATAACACCGTCATGTGCACTAAGTAAGTTCACGCATGCTCCTGTGGGAGTATAACATATTATTATTCCTGGCCTTGCCTTGCCGAGCAGCTCAGATTTCATACATCAACTGCCTCGTTGCCTTTATCAATCCATTGGAGGTCAGGACTCTCCCATAAGTCATAAATCCATCCGCTTCTGTCAGTGGGAGAGGCTGGAGCCCATGCTCTGTGAAGATAAGAGAAATTGCTAGAAAAGCTCCTATAGGCCCAGCAGGTTCAGGACAGGGTGGCCCTAAGCCTGGCTGTTCTGCCCTGGGGCTCTTTGAGGCAATGGCTCTTCACCTTTTGGGGGATTCTGTGCCCCTATGGGTCTTCTCCCCATAACATCGCGTGACCATGTCCACTTGCAGGGCTTCCAGCATCCTACAGCCTCGCCATAGCCCAGGTTGAGATGGGGCTCGTATTTGCCAGGAGTCTCCAGAGAAACAGAGAGCCAGAGGTGTAATTCAGCCCAAGCCGGGAGGCCTGAGGACCAGAGTAGCCCATGGAGAAGATGAGAGGAGATGCCCCAGCTCAAGCAGCGAGGCAGGAGAAAAGAGCAAATTCTCCTTCCTGTGCCTTGTGTTCCGCTCAGGCCCTGCATGGATGGGGTGATGCCCGCCCACACTGGGCAGGGGCCACCAATTCTAGTGCCACTCTCACCCAGACACACCCTCGCAGACACACCCAGACATAATGTTTAATCTGTGCACCCCGTGGCCAGTCGAGTTGACAAGTACAATGAACCATCACAGGCTTTACCAGGAAGCAGGGCAACTGTGGCCCCCTGCCCAGGGCTCGGGGAGGGCCTTCATTCATTCATTTATTCTTCACATATTGGGGGAAGCTGTCATGGGGAGGATGGCACAGAAGCTGAGCTCCAGTCCAGAGTCAGGACAACTTGCACTCAAGCCTCTGAATGCTTACTAGCTGTGTGACTTTGGGCAAGCGGCTTACCCTCTCTGAGTTTCCGTTGCATTATCTATAGCTCAAGGGCTATAGGAGTATTTGTCACATTGGACTTGCAAAAATTAAATGAAATAATGCTTAGAAGGCTTTAGTACCTTTCAGTACGATGTTCCCCTACAGGGCTGAACTGTGCCCGATATGACAGCACAAGGTGGCATCTTACATGGAATTGTTCATATGGAATTGTTAACTGAAGTGTTAATCAAAGATATTAAGTGGGGAATCACAAACAGTGATAAACCCACTTGACATATTTCATATGAAGCACATCAATGCACACTGATTTGCCTGTCTTTTGATGTCCTGATGCCTTGTCCTTTTGACCGGAACTTACGTCCTCTTCCTTCTGTAAATCACAAGGGTGACAAATACATTCCACTCTGCAGTCTGGATTCTAAACATGGAGCGAAGGTTTTATTGGCATCTGTGAAGCAAGGATCCTTTGGAGATTCCAATTTCCTCCCAATCACATAAACTTGCCTTGCCCTCTCCTGTGTCAAAGCCATTGTCTTTTAGAGAGTTGTCTTTCTTGGATCTTTTCAACGTAAAAGCTCTTTATTTTCACATCCACGTTTCACTAATTTGTGAGTACTGAATTAGGCTATGTAAGTATGATAGCAAGGACATCTGGCCAGCGTGGGTTTGGGAGGAATCCCTGTTGCTCTAGGTGAGGAGCAGCTCAACCGGTAGGGGGCAGAAGAGAGTGGTCTAGGGCACCTCCGACACTGCTTGGATAACGTTGGCCACCAGGGCATGAACCTGCGTGGAGTCCCGCGTGCCATTCTGCTAAACATTTAAAAGTTACAAACCAAGCTAGCTCTAAAATAAAAAATAGTCTGCCTTCCTCTCTTGACAAACCCAGAAAGCTGAATTTTAATATCAAATTTTTGACTTGTTAAGGTTCCATGCTAGAACATGGTGGCCAGAGAGGGCCGGCTCCGAGGCCCCCAGCCCAGGTGCACCCCAGCTTCTCACACACTGAGGGGCCTGGCAACTACTGCGGAAGCTCCATCCTAAGCTCCCTGCTAACAGTTGTCCCCTGGCCACCCTCTAGAAGGAAGCCCAGAGAAGCCCCATCCTGTAGACGAAAGGGGCTTGGGGACCTATGGGCAGAGAGCACTGGGCTCCCAGGCACACTGAACATGGTCTAGACCTGAGGCTGATAAACATCTCTGCAAATGCCCACATACTATGTATTCCAGGCTCTGTGGGCCTTATCATTCTTGTCATAACTTCTCAAATCTGCCGTTGTATGGTGAGAACTGTGTAGACACTGTGCAAACAAAATAATATGGTAATATTCCAATAAAACTTTAATTATGGACACTAAAATATAAATCCTATGTAATTTTCACATGTCATTCCACCTTTGATTTTTTTTACAACCATTGAGAAATATAAAAACCATTTTTGGCTCATGAGTTGAATGAAAAGAAGTGGCCCCAAGAGTAGTTTGTAAAGCCTGGTCTAGAAGGTGAGGCTGGGAGTCTGGGCACACATATCCCATTGAGCCCTGGGCCACTTACCTTGTGGGGCGGGGGGTGGGCCCTCAGAGGCACAGGGCTGAGGGCAGCGGCCCCTCCTGCCCAGGTATCAGGATGGTACTGAAGTGGCCTGCCAGGCTGTGGTGCTGTGCACAGGTTAATAAGGGGAGAGGAGGAGGAGGAGGACCTTCTTCTGCCTGCAGGAGCTGTTCGGTCATGATTCTGGGCCAGGCCTCTGGCCCACTCACCTTGGCCCTCTCTGGCCTGCTATTTCTAATATTCCAGGCCTCCTCAGAGATGCAAAAAACGTGTGGACAGTCTCGTTTTATGCGAAAAATAGAGCCAGGACTTATAGACTACCTAATTTCTAGAAAACCCTCTGTGGGATCCACAATTCCACAGCCCCTCCCAGGGGGCCACAGCCACAGCCAGACCCATCTTGAGGACCCTGGGCGCAGGCTGTGTCTTCCTTCTCCTGCTTGGGGCCGAGGGAAAGAGCGTTACTTTTCATTTCAGCCCAGTGGCTGAATTTAGGCCGTTGTCGCACAGGCAGGCTGGTTGATGTGGTTGCTGGATAATCTATTTTCCATTTGCTCGCTTACAAGTGATTTCTAAGGCTCTTGTGGAAATCATTGTTAGTCATCCCTATATTTAGCCTTGAGCTGAATCAATTTGATGGCTTCGAGGCAGAGAGAAAGGGAGAAGAAAGAGGGGGCTATTTTGATATTTTGGTAAGGATGCACTTTTCCACAATTTTCGCTTTTAAAAATAGCAATATATACTCTGGAGATGGGTGGGATTTTCGATAACAGATCTAGTCAAAAGAAATTATTTAAAGACTACATTTTCTGTCTAAGTGACCATGCGGTGACAAGCTACTTCCCCCATGGTTTGACTCGAATTACCATGGGAACAGTCGAATCTTCAGAGAGGTGCTTCGCTTCAGAGGAAAACGCATCTGGCAGACCCAGCCTCCGCCCCGCCCTGCGTCCCCTGAGCAGGGAGCTGGCTCATCTGTTCCTCCAGGAGCTCCCCTGGCTCTCAAGAGCAGCCTCCCCTTTCCAAGAGCAAGGCCACTTGGTGCCGCATCCTTGGATTAGCTAGTCCGGCACTGGCTGGGCTTGGGGTGGGAGGACATCGTCTGCTTCTGATCCTGCTTCTCCTCTTCCATCCAAGAGTTCAAGGGAAGCCTCCCTGGTGAACTTGTTCAAAACCGGGAAGCACACAAAAATAGGAACCCTGCCTTCTGCCGCTCCTCTGCCAGCTCCCAGCTGTCCCTTCTCCTCCCTCAGCATGTAGCCTGGTGCCCCTGAGGAAGCCACCCCAGAAGGTTAGAGGGGCCCAGGGGCCACCTGCACCACCAGGGCTCCCCCTAACAACTGCTGGTGCCCCCTGCCCCGGATTGCCAGCTCAGGGAACAACGTCTACACCTCATAAACAAGGCACCTCTGTGGGCCTTCCAGTTTGCACATCAGCGTCCCTCTCTAGATCGTGAAGCCCACAAAGGCAGGGGCCATGCTGATTTTGTTCCCTGGCACAGCCCCTGCCTCGGCGTTCCCTGCAGGCGCACATCAGTGCGGGAAAAGACAGCCCTCACCCGTGAGCAATCGTATCTCGGAATCTTGAAGCATTTTGTCATGGCCAGAGTCAGGCGTAGGACTTCTAGACTCCCAAATCGAGCAGGTCAGCAAGTTGGAACAGCGTCTTCTCCCCACAACCCTACCTGGAAGGTTGACGTTCGCAGGAGCTGGCTACGCAAGGCTGCGTTCTCTCTGGAGGGGCTGAGCCCGTGGTTGGGGTCCGTGGTCACCACCGGCTGCTCCGAGGTCGATATGCATCAGGACACCCTCGAGGGGTCTGTGCCCAGGACTGTCGGAATTGCATGCACCTGTGCACTAGCCTCAGAGCCCCTGGACATTTCCTCCCACCTACTATGTCCTTATTACGTTACCTGTTATGTCTGTCAGCTAAAGATGAAAATCAAGCTTTTAAAGAATTAGAGTTCGTTTTATTCAGAAGTCTCACGGAGGACTGTAGACGGAGGCCAGGCTGGGGGGAGTCTTCCAGAGAGGTTCTGTCAGACTCTCCGGCACAGTGTTTCAGTTCACAGTTTATATACAAGTGGTGAAGATTCAGTACGTGCAAAATCACACGGAAGTGTGGGTGCAAGAGTACATCTGGTTATAGATTACCAACGTTCGCTTGATCTGGACTACAGAAGTGTGATCACTGACCCCCTCAGATGTTACTTTATGTGTAGAAAAAGACAAGGACTAGGGTCATTTATCTTTTAGGGAATACAGTGACTCGGGCAAGAGACATGAGGGGCTGTGTGCTCTGTCCTATTTTGTCTTCAAAGCAACTTTCCGGAAAGCTGGTTACATGGTCGGGGCTTTGTGAGATGATGCCGGCAAGCAGAAACGGCCAGACGTGGCTTCTCACACCTGCTCCTTTGTCTCACGCGTCCTCCCTTTCAGTTAGGCCCTTCTAAGGAAGGGCTCTCAGCTCTGGCCACCTACTGTAATCACCTGGGAAACGCTGACAATCCCAGTCCCGGGACGCTACAGAACATTTCCGTCAGAGTCTCCCAGATGGGGCTCGGGTACCACAGCTATGAAAGCTCCCCAGTGGGCACCAAGGCTCAGACCCACTAGTCCGGGTGAGGCCCAGGCATGGGCACATTTTAAAAACTCCTCCAGCTTATTCCGCGAGCAGCCGAGGTTGTGAGACTGACCATGAAGTAAGGGACCATACGTCCTGCTGGTTACTAAGGACAAACATTTATTAAGCATTGGCATATGTGACAGTCACTATTCCAAGTGCTTCATGTATATTCTCTCATTTAATTTTCACAAATTATTGTCAAGTGTCACAGACAATTTCACAAATTATTATTACCAGGTGAGATAATGTTAATAATAATAACAGCTGAGGCTTATTTCCACCAGGTGTGCTCCCAGCACTGTGCTGAGGGCTTTACCTACCTTAATTTATTTAGATAAGGCAAACTGAGGCACAGAGAGGTTAAGTAACTTGCCTGAGGTCAAAGGTCTGAGGCGATGTTCAGAGGAAACACTCACCCTGCTAACCTGGCTCTGGGCTGAGGGCTCCGCCTATGCCTGGGTGAATTATGGGTGACCGAGAATCTGTGCAGAGGAGGGACCAAGACAGGGTGCCTCAGGGCTGCTGTGAGCTCTGATGGATCTGGCTGTAACCTATTCCCACAAAGAGGGAGCGAGCCCCCAGGTCAGCGCCTCCAGGTCAGCAGAGGAGGTGCACCCAGGAGGAGGCTGGCGCCAGGGCAGTGGTAGAGGCTAGAAAGGGGGGAGGTTCCGCAGCTGCAGTTCTGCTACAGGCTAGGCGTGGAGGAAGCACTCTGTGGTGTGCGTTTCCTCTCCTCCTAATCGCTGGGCCCCCCTGATTTCTGTTCTGTGTTGTGTAGCACAGATACACAGCCATATCTATCCCACGAGCTACAAGGGCTCCTCGAACTGGGAGAAACAGTTGCTTTCCGTTTTCCCCACCTAATAACGTGGAAAACGTACAGGGTTAGGACAGAGAAGGGGTGTTTGGTGAGAACCTGCTCTTTCTTGCCTCCTGGGTGGAGGGCCCTGTTGGGCTGGTCCCATGCGTTCCCCTTCAGGTGAGGTCCGGGGTGGACAGCTGTGGATATTGGGCTGAGCATCATTTGTTTCTGCCTTCCCACCATCCATTTCCCTTCTACTGAATACAGCCCCTTGCTGTACTTTGGAGATACACCCTCCCCTGTTCCAGCCACGTGGCTCAGGTTCTCCCACCTTGTCCCCGTCCCGGGGGCCGAGCATGCCGTCTAGGTCCAGCCACAAGATTTGTTCAGGGGTAAGCACAGTGTCCAGTCAGCTCGGGCTGCTGTGTCAGAACGCCATACACTGGCTGGCGTAGAAACAGCACACACTTATTTCACACAGCTCTGGAGGCTGGAAGGCAAAGACCAAGGCACTGGCAGACTCCGTGTCTGGTGGGGGCCTGCTTCCTGGTTCATAGGTAGCTGTCTTTCCACTGTATCCCCACATGGGGTAGATGGAGGGAGTTCTCTGGGCCTCTTTTATAAGGGCACCGATCCCATTGGTGAGGGATCCACCCTCATGACCGAATCACCTATCAGAGGCCCCACCTCTAAATACCCTCACACGGGGGGTTAGGTTTTAACACAGGAATTTGGGGGCAGAGATGCACAAAAAGCAGATCAGAGTACATGGCATCTAAGCCAGGCCACTGAGATCCAGTTCTGGACCTTTGATGGAACAATCAAAAAGAGAAGTGCCCTTCCTGCTGGGATAGCTGAGAATATAAGTGGTCAGCTTGGAGTGCTGGAGCCATCTTGACCTGCGAGATCAGGAGGGGCCCAAATGAGAACAGAGAGAGCTGGAAACAGAGCCAGGCCTGAGTCCCCAGGACGCGTCTCAGCCTCCAGACCCAGCCCTGTCGGAATTTCCTACATCTCTCAGTTGAGGCATCAATAAGCCACGTGCTTGCTAAGCCAGTGTGAGCGGGCTTCCCGTCACAAAGAACTGAAAAAAGTTTCCCACACGGGTATTAGTCCCAGGTTGCTTTGTCCTAGGTATTCAACCTCTCAGAGCCTCAGTTTTCTCATCCGTAAAATGAGAACAATACTATCTACCTCATTTGGCTTCTGAAAGGATTAAATGTGATTCTTATATAAAGTGCTGGCAAATGGTAGGCCTACAATGAATGTGAGCTCCCTTCCCCCGGTTCCAAATTTAAACCTGAAATCTGGATCTAAGAGACACAACATGTGGCAAGAATTAAGAGAAGATATAAAAGTATAACAAGATGACCCTTGCCTCAGGTAACAGAATACAAGCGGGCATGAAATGTTCGGCGAGAGAGAATCAGAAAACTCAGAGCCCACTTAGAAAATTAGCAAATATTTTGAGCTATCTTGAAGCTCCCATGACTTCAATGCTCAGGTAGAATGTATTTACCCTATAAAGTTACCAAGTCTTTTAAACAGACTCCAGCGAACTTTGCCTACAGCCTGGGAAGTTGGGGGGGGGGGTTTGGAGAGGGGAGCGAGACAGGAGAGCCCACTCCCCCCCACCCCCCCAGGTCTGTCTTCAACTGATTTCATTTCACTCCTTTTCATGCAGGGTCTTTACTTGCCGGTGTTCATGTTGTTTTATTATTGTTTTCCTTGTTCTTATTTTTGTAATTTTTCTCTCATTCAAGAGTATTTTCCTTTCTAGCTCTCTGGAGATCTATACAGCTATCAAGAACAGAACTGATTAAGTGTGGTTAATAAAATACCAATATTGAATGCAATATTTTGAGTCCGTGAAAACTTTGAACTGGTCCTAACTGAAAATTGATGTTCCAGTCATCCATGGAGGAGCTTGCATAGCAAATCAAGGAAGACCTAAAAAGTTGCTTCAGTTGTAGTTATCCTAGATAAAAAAAGTCAATCAATCTACCATCAATTATCAATGATTTTTTTTTTGAACATCTATTTATACCCAGGACTATACTGGGAAATTTGATAAAACAAAAGCAGTATAAAGTGCTTAAAATCCAGAAGGCAAGGAAGAGGAATTTTCATAAAATAAATGACAAGAATTTATCTGTGGGATCAGACTTTAAGTACTGTGTAAGGTCTAAGAAGGTAGCGGTTAATGTAGCCTATGGACATTGGCAAAGATTCATGGAAGGAGAGGAAGACTCAAATTGGTTCTCAAAGAATGCACACGACGTGGAGAAGCTCAGGGAAACAAGAATGGGTATCAGGAGCTGGGTAATGAGAAGCCAAAGCCTGAGGTCTGTAGGAACCTGGAATACATGGAGACTAGTGAGGGGCCAATGCTGACCATGATGGATGAATTAGTCACAAGGAAGAGTAAACCAGGCCAGCCATATCCTGCCCAGTAACGACGTCCCGTGACAGCCCATAATGAGAGGCCTGGGGCAGCTGGGTTCTGGGTGGTACAACAGTTCAGCAGTCCCACTGAGGGCTCCAGGTCTATCCATCCCCCACTCCACCACCCTCCAGCATGGTGGCTTCTCATCCACAGACTTGTCACCTGAGGTCACAGGATGGCCACCACAGCTGGACGATCTGTTCAACCACGTTGGATAGGAGGAAGCAAGGGAGTGGTAGATGAAAAGACAGGCATAGGTGTCTCCCTCTCTCTTGACTAGGGCAGGGGGACTTTTACCAGAATCCCTCCTTACCAGAAGGCTTTCCCTCGCTGGCCACCCCCAGCTGCAAAGAAGGCTGAGAAGTATGTACCTGGTCATATTTTAGCCTTAATTGTGGGAATGCACACTCTGCCAGAGGGAAGAAAGGATTTGGGATGGGGATGACTGTGGGGTAGGTCAACCAGGGGATCTGCTCAGCAGACTCAGGAGAAATAAGTGGGGTGTGAAGAGGAGGGCAAGTCTGCCCTTGCAAGCCAGGTCTGGTATTCAGCAACTAGACAGCAATGCTCAGGCTCAGATGTGATAAAAGAATATAGGAATCATCTGAGAAGGCCGATTAAAATGCACATGCCCCCTCCCGCCAATGATCCTGTTCAGAAGGAAGGGAGGGGGCTTGGGTACCTGCCCGTTTAACAAGCACCCAGGAGGCTGGAGCAGGTGGCCTGGTGGTCTCACCGTGAAAGGTGCTGCACTAAGGAGGCACTGCAAGGTCTCGATCATGAAGAATCAGGAAGCCAGAGGAAGCCAATGGGCAGCTTTGAGTGGGGCAGGGAAGCCAACCAGAGGTTACTGCAACTGCCCAGGGGATATGTGGGGAGGGCCTGAAGTAGGTGACTGCAGGGGAATGCAAAGGGAGGTTATAAGATTATGAAGAAGTTATAGGACTAATGGCCACTTAGGTGTAGAAAAGGAAGACGGCAAAGACACACGGAGGATTCCTAGGTTTCTAATCTAAAAATAAAACCAGCATGAAGCTTCCCCTGGCAGCAAGCAGGTAGCTGAGGGTCACGGCTCCTTTTTTGCATTCTGGGAACAGGTTCACGGGGAAAGGACAGTGTGAGCCCCATCCAGCAGTCCCAAGGAGGGGAGATATTCACTGCTTCCAACATCAAGACAGGGAGGGACCAAACATTTTGTGGTCCAAAAGAGTTCCGCAGCAACCTCCCCAAACCTAATGTAAAACACAGATTTCACTCAGACTCTCTGCAGGCCAACCCTCCTAATGGTAACAATAATTATTATAATAACCATTTATCAAGCTTCTACATCAACCATGCCTTGTCAATTAATGCTCCTAGTGACCCCACCATACGGCCGTTCTTATTCCCATTTTGCAGATTAGAAAACTGAGAATTCCAGGGGTTAATTCACTTGCTTATCAGAGCTGGCAAGGTCAGAGCTGGATTTGAACTTCATGTCTGTCTAATTCCAAAACCTCCCATGTTGAAAGACACCTCCTGAGGAAGGCTACTTCACAACTTCTCTCCACAATTTCCTTCGATGGTTACCAGTTCTCTCTTTTCAAGAGCCTAAGGCAACTCAGCAAGAAGTCATGATGTTGACTGAAGAAAACAAGTGCCCTGTTTTTTGTTACAAACGATGGCTTTTCCCTTCCGACAGCATTTTCCCCCTTCATCCTGTACAGTGTTTTGTAAACGAATGGGACTGGAGACAGATTTGCCCAGTAAAGATCCTCCTCTTGGTCCTAAGTGGTTAGATATGTCGAAAAGTCAAAATTCTGCAGAAGGCCAGCACGATCACTTAAAAAAAATAGTCACAGTGTATGACAGAAATGGGTAGCTGATTGATTATAGTAAGATTTCATGGATAAGCAAAAAAAAAAAAAAAAAAAAGAGAGAGAGAGAGAAGCAGGTAAAACACTCAAGACTGAAACAGAATGCTTGCCAGGTTGGAAGACTGGTTGTGACAAGACAAGATTTTTCCCAACAGGAAAAATCCTTCTGGGCTGAGACTGGTTCCAACCTTCAGCCTACGGATCCCTGGCTCTACTCTTCAGAGCTGTTCTGCACCTGACTGTCCCTTCAGCCCCTCCCAGGCAGGCAGAAGGCAGCCTCCAGCACAGGCACTGCCTATGCGATAAGCCACCACCTTCCACAGCACGTGTTCTCTTACCTAGCGCTTCCTTAATTACACAACAGGGAATAAAGGAGCCGATAATTCACAACTTCATTGCTGACTTACATTTTCGTGAGGTAAGGGGAAAAAATAACAGCTAGAGAAAAGAAAGGTATTTATAGAACTGCATAGTGATTCAGAGATATTAATAACACCTGGGACTCACCAAGTGCCGTTGCCTCAAAATGCTTTAATAAACAAAACAACTCAAGCCTGCCACGTGTGTGGAGAGAGAGAGCAGCGTTTGTTAGTCACCCAGCCCCAGTTCCCAGGGTGGATGTGGTTAGCTCACACATACAGAGCACAGTGCTGAGCACTGAACATCATTGCCACCCCCTTGAAAGGTGAGTGTTTTTATCCTCTTGTTATAAATAAGGAAATGAGGATGTTAGCTAGGAAGTGGAGGATCGAGCCCAATCCAGGCCAGTCCCAAAGCCCCACCTGGTACACTTCACTATTTAAAGTCTCCAAAAGATTGAAGCACTAGCCCAGGACACAGCAGGGATGAGAACAGGAGACTTCCACTGCCTGAGCTCTCATGCTGTGATATAACATGAAACGTGGTAGGGAGAGATCTAAAAGTAGAGACAGACATCAGGGATCTGATCAGGATTCTGACACCCACAGCCTGAGTGATTTTGACTGAACAAATGTATGGGGTTTCTTAGCCTCCGTACCCCATCTGTAAAATTGGGACTTACCGGAGGCTTCCAGTCTCCGGCATAGGCACTCCCTGCCATGCTAGTTCAGTCCATGATGCAATATTCTGTATCAGACTTACATTCTCACCATAAACAGCTACAAAACTGGGGGAAAAAAATGAAACAACTGTTTTCGGCCATTGTATAACAAACAGTGTGGGGCGGTGGCCCTTGAGAGAAGAAAAACACATGAAATGACTTTACGTTTATGCTAGATTCCTGCCTAAGGGCATTCTCTAATTGTGGCTTGAAAGTGGAACTGAACTAGAAAGTAGTGCTTTCACTGGATGGAAGGAAAGTATTAGTTCGATGTTGATAAGGCAGCCGGAATTTGAGAGGGAGGATACCAAAGAAGCTATGCAGTGAAAAAAGTCCTAGAAATCTGCATAACAGACCTCTTGAGTCTGTGGGCAAATACCAAGCTACATGGTTACAGGTGAAATTCCACAAGGCCTGGTAGAAAACTATTACTGGGAGCTGAGAGGTGAGTGAAGATTCCAGAAATGGCACGGTGCTGGGAAATGTTGTAGGTCCGATTAGCCAGATGAAAGAAATCTAGATATTCAGTTATGACCCCAGAAAAGCTATGTCCTAAAGTAAGGGCTACTCTAGCATGTCCTACCAAAGCCTAAAACCAACTAATTTTTCCCAGCAAATTAACTGCCTGCAAAAATAAAACTCAACACACTTTAAAAGAAGAAAATATATTTAAGGTCCTCAACAATAATGCATTCACAATGTACAGCACACAATGAAAGATCACTAGACAAAGAAGTAGGAACTATGACCTAATACCAGGAGAAAAACAGTCAATAGATATAGACAGAGAGATGACACAGATAGTGGAATTAACACAAAAAAAAAATCTTAAAAAGCTGCTAAATATTTATTCAAGGATTTATAAGAAAAATGTGGTTATAATAAGCAAATATAGATGGGACGGTCAAAATAGAAATTGTTGTAAATTTTTAGCTTGTGTGTAATTTCAGTCTCAGGAGGAGAGGCAAGAGATATTACAGCAAAAAACTATTGAAAGTATAATGACAAAAATTTTTCCAAATTTGATAAAATATATCAAATTACGAAACTTAACTCCAAGAAGCTCAACAAATCCTGAGTATTATAAACACAAAGAAGACCACATCTAAAACTTCTGAACAACAAAGGGAAAATTTTTAAAGCAGGCAGAGAAATAAAACACACTGTATATAGAACAATAAAAATAGCTGAAAATGGAGAGGCATCTTCAAAGTGCTGAGGAAAAAAAAATCAATTTAGAATTCTATTTACAGAAAATATATCCTTAAAAATAAAAGTGAAACTAAAACATTTTCAAACTAAACAGAAGCTGAAGGAATTCATCAATACACTGCACTACCAGAAATGTTACAGGAAGTTCATTTAGCTGAAGGGAAATGAAACCAGATGGGAACTCAAATGTACCTAAAGGAATAAAGAGAGTAGGAATGGTAAATACAGTGTAACATTTTTTTTTCTTAATTTCTTTACATACAACTGACTGTTTAAAACAAAAATATTAAGATTATATGATGAGGTTTGTAGCATATTTAGAATTAAAATATAGGAAAAATAGCACAAATATTTGAAGGAAATAAATGAAAAATATTACTGTAGGATTTTTACATTTTATAAGAAGTATAACATTAAGTAAAGATAGACTGTGATAAGTTAAGAATATATATGTTTTAATCTCTAGAAGAACCATTAAAAGACCAAAAGTCAATAGAGGAGTTATAATGGAATACAAAAAATTGTTCAGGTAATTCAAAAGAATGGAGAAAGGGGGAGGGAGGAATGACCAAAGAACAGATGGAATAACTAGAAGTTAAATGGCAAAATTGGTTAAAGATTTCAATTAAAAAGTAGAGCTTGTCAGACTGGATAAAAAGGCATGATTCAATGATAGGCAATGATTAGACACACACTTTAAAAAAAAAAAAGGTACAGAAGAGTCCAAAAGCAAAAGAAAGGGAAAAGATATATCATGCAATCACTACTGTAAGTAAGTTTGAGGCCTATAATCCCAGGACTTTGGGAGGCCAAAGTGGGAGGATTGCTTGAGGCCCAAGAGTTCAAGGTCAGCCTGAGCAACATAGAAAGACCCTGTCTCTACAAAAAAATGTTTTTTAAAAAATTAGCCAGGCATGGTGGCACATGCCCATAGTCCCAGCTATTCAGGAGGCTGAGCAAGAGGATTGCTTCAGCTCAGGAATTTGAGGTTGCAGTGAGCTATGATGATGCCACTGCATTCTCTAGACTAGGCAACAGAGCAAGATCCTAACAAGAAAGAAAGAGAGAGAGGAAAGAGAGAAAGAGAGAGAAAGAAGGAAGGAAAGAAAAGAAAAGAAAGAGACAGAGAGAGAGAGAAAAAAAGAAAGAAAGAGAGAGAGAGAAAGAAAGAAAGAAAGAAAGAAAAAGAAAGAAAGAAAAATAAAGTTTGAGTACTTACATTAATATGTCAAGATAGACTTCAAGGAATATTACCAGAGATTAAAGAGGAACATTTCTTAATGATAACAGTCATTTAATCAAGAAAAGATAACAGTTTTATTTGTGTATGCTTCTAATAAAAGAGCATCAAAATACATTCAGGAAAAAATGGACAAAACTAAAGAAAGAAATAGACAAACCTACAACCGTATCTTTATATATTTCCATGCCTCTCCAAGTAATTAATAGGAGAAATAGACAAAAAGAATATTTGAACAGTGTCAACCAACTTAATTGACATTTATAGAACATAATATCCAACCCCAAACACATTCATTTTAGGCACACATGGGACATTCACCAGGATAGATGATATACTGGGTCATTAAAAAAAAGCTGCAATACATTTTAAAGTATTGAAATCATAAGAAACATCTTCTCTGACCACAACAGAGTTAAATTAGAGATTAATAATAAAAATATCTAGAAATTTCCAAATATTTGGAAAAGTAGCTACATATTTCTAAATATTTTATGTGTCAAAGAGGAAATAAAAAGGGAAATTAGAAATATTTTTAAATGAATAATAATAAAAATACAATATATTTAAATCTGTGGCATGCAGCTACAGCAGTGCTTAGAGGGAAATGTATAGTACCAAATGATTATATGAGAAAAGACGAAAGATTTAAAACCAATGATATAAAATACTACCTTAAGGAGTTAGGTGGGGCAAGGGCAGATGAAACAGAAAAAAAAAAAAAACTAGAAAAAAAAATAAAGATAAGAAAAGAAAATAATGAAAAAAAAATAGAGTAAATCAATGAAATCAAAAGTTTGTCTCTAAAAGTATTAATAAAATTGATAACTCCATGGCCAGACTAATTTTAAAGAAAGAGAAAAATTCTTATTTTAGGAATCTAAGAGGAACTTTCACTACAAACCTACAAGACATTAAAAAGATAATAAAGGAATGTTATGGAAAAGTAAGACCAATAAGTTCAATATCTTATATGGAATACACAAATTCCTTGAAAGACAGACTATTAAACTGAACTAAGAAGAAATGTTAAAATATGCTTTTCTTATTTCTTTTTTTAAATTTTTTTTTTCTTTCAGCATAATATGGGAGTACAAATGTTTAGGTTACATATATTGCCTTTTCCCTGTCTGAGTCAGAGCTACTAGCGTGTCCATCCCCCCGATGGTGCACACTACACCCATTAGGTGTGAGTATACCCATCTCCTCCTCTTCCCTTCCACCTGCCCAACACCCAATGAATGTTACTACTATATGTGCACATAAGTGTTGATCAATTAATACCAATTTGATGGTGAGTACATGTGGTGCTTGTTTTCCATTCTTGTGATACTTCACTTAGTAGAATGGGCTCCAGCACTATCCATGATAATACAAGAGGTACTAGATCACCATTGTTTTTTTGTGGCTGAGTAGTATTCCATGGCATACATATAACACATTTTATTAATCCACTTATGTGTTGATGGGCACTTGGGTTATTTACACATCTTTGAAATTGTGAATTGTGCTGCTATAAACATTCTAGTGCAGATGTCTTTTTTATAGAATGTCTTTTTCTCCTTTGGATAGATGCCCAGTAATGGGATTGCTGGAATTGAACTTGTAGTTAACAACTTTTCCTCAAAGAGAACTCCATGCCCACATGGCTGCACTGTTGAACTATTATCAAGCATCTAAAGATGAAATAATACCTTATTTACATGTGTAAATAAGATTTTACACAAACTTTTTCAAAAACTAAATAAATAAACATTTTTAATTCAACCTACCTTGATATCAAAGCCTGACAAGTATACTGGAAAAAAAAATCAGACAAATATCACTCATGAACCTAGACACAAATTTTTTTTTTCTTTTGAAACAGAGTCTAGCTCTGTTGCCTGGGCTAGAGTGCCGTGGTGTCAGCATAGCTCACTGCAACCTCAAACTCCTGAGCTCAAGCCATCCTCCTGCCTTAGCTTCACAAGTAGCTGGGACTACAAGTGTGTGCAACTGCACCCTGCTAATTTTTTCAATTTTTAGGAGAGACAGGTCTCAGTTTTGCTCAGGCTGTTCTTGAACTCCTGAGCTCAAGTGATCCTCCCACCTTGGCCTCTCAAAGTGCTAGGATTATAGGCGTGAGCCACCACACCTGGCCTAGACACAAAAATCTTTAAGAAAACATTAGCAAATAGAATTCAGCAGTATATAAAATAATAGTACCTTATGACCGAGTAACTTTTATCTCAGGAATTCAAAGTTAATTTAATATTAATCAAAAATATAGTCCCAGGTGCAGTGGTTCATCCCTGTAATCCTAGTACTTTGGGAGGCAAAGGTGGGAGGATCACTTAAGCCCATATATTCCACACCAGCCAGAGAAAGAGCAAGACCCCATCTCTACCAAAAAAATAGAAAAACTAGCCTGGCGCAGTGGTGTATGCCTGTTGTCCCAGCTACTCAGAAGGCTGAGGCAGGAGGATTACTTGAGCCCAGGAGTTTAAGGTTGCAGTAAGCTATGATGATGCCACTGCACTCTAGCCCAGGTGACAGAGTGAGACCCTGTCTCAAAAATAGTAATAATAATTCATCATATAAAAATAATAAAATTGTACACTCATTAAATACATGCAGAAAAAGCATTTTACATTATTTAACATCCATTCATGAGAAAAAAAAGAAAACTTTCAGAAAACTAGGACTAGAAGGCAACTCCCTTAGCCTGATAAAAGGCATCTGTGGAAAAACTCCACTTAACAACATACTTAATGGTAAAAGACTGAACACTTTTCCCCTGAAATTGGGAACAAGAAAAAAGATACCTACTCTCCTGATCTTTTCATCTCTGTTCAACTTTGTACTGAATGGGATGTCTTAGCTAAAGAAATAAAGCAAGAAAAAGAAGATATTCAGTTTGAAAAGGAAGAACATAAATTTGAACTCTTTATTTGCAGACAATATGATTGTGTACATAGAAAATACAAAAGAATCTAAATTTAAAGCTGCCAGAATAAGTGAATTTAGGGAGATTACAGGATTTTAGGCTAATATGTAAAAATTTATTGTATTTCTTTTCATTAGCATTGGCTAATTGGAAAATGAAATATAAGAAATCCTGTTCCATTAACAATAGTGTAAGAAATAAAAATACCTTGGCATAAATTTAATATAAGATGTACAAGGCCTCCATACTTAAACATTCAAAACATTACTGAGATAAATTTTAAAAGATCTAAATAAATGAAGATAACATGTTCATGGATTGGATGGCTCAAAATTATTGATATGTCAAATATCTATAATCCAGCAGAATTTTTTTTGGCAGAAATTGATAAACTAATTCTATGATTTATATGGAAATAAAAAGGACCTAAAATAGGCAGAAGAATTTTTTTAAAAATAAGCTTGAGGATGTATATTGCCTGATTTCAAGAGCTGCTATCAAGCTACAGATTCAAAATGGCATGATATTAACAAATGAATTGACAAATAGATAAATGAAACAGAATATAATCCAGATATAGACAAACACATATATGGTCAATTGATTTCTAACAACAACAAAAAAAGTGATTCAATAGGAAAAGGAATTTTTTTCAATAAATGGTGCTAAAACTTGACATTATATAGATTATAAACTTGATCATATAGGGGAAAATATGAACTAGATTAAAACATTATATAGATTAAAACTTGACATCATATAGGAGAAAATATGAACCTTGATTCTTACCACACACCATATACAAAAGTGAATTAAAAGCAGATTATAGATCTAAAGGTAAGTGATAAAACTATAAAACTGCTAGAATAAAGCACGGAAGAATATCATGATCTTGGGAGTAGGCAAATATATTTTTTAATTAAATGTCATCAAAGTCAAAAACTTCTACTTCTAAAAAGCCACCATATACTGGAGAAAAATATTCCCAATCCCTATAGTGACAAAAGTACTGTTTCCAGTATATATGAACTCCTATTACTCAATATTTAAAAACAAACAAACAAATAAACAACAAAAAAATAAAACCTCTGTTTAAAAAAAAAGCAAAAATCTTGATCAGGTATTTTGCAAAGGAATACAGATGGCCAATAAACACATGAAAACTGTTCAATGTCTTTAGTCATCAAAGAAGTACAAATTAAACCTTAGTGACATACCACTACTTACTCACTATAATAACCATAAGTAAAAAGTTCCATAGCATCAAATATTGGGGAGAATGTGGAGCAATTGGAACTTTCATCCATAGGACTGATAAGGGTATAAAATGAAACCGCTATGGAAAACTTTTTGGCAATTTCTTATAAAAATTAAACATTCATCTCTCTTACACATCAGCAAATTCCATTCCTAGGTATTATGCTAAGAGGAATCAAAAACATAAGTCCACACACAGAAAAAGACCTGCACAGAATGTTCATAGCTGTTTTGTTCACTATAATCGACACCTAGAAACAATTGAAATGTCCATGAAATGAATGAACACATTCTAAAATAGCCATACAAAGGAATATCACTTAGTGATAAAAAAAAACAACAAACTACGAATACACCTGACAACATGCATCAATCTCAAAGCATTGTGCTGAACAAAAGGAGCCAGACACAAAAGAGCACATCCTAAATGATTCCATTTGTATGAAGTTCCAGAAAAAGCAAAACGAATCCATGGCGATTGTCAATAAGTGATTTTCTTAGTTCATGTGGACTGCTATAAAAGAATACCATGAAGGGCATTTATTGAAACCTTAAAATCTGTATCCCCATCATATGCCGAAATAAAAAAAATAAAAATAAAAATAAAATAAAATAGACTAAAAAAAAAAAAAAAAAAAAAGAATACCATGAACCAAGTGGCTTATAACAGAGATTTATTTCTCACAGTTCAGGAGGCTGGGAAGTCCAAGATCAAAGTGCTGTCACACTCAATGTCTGATGAGGGCTCACTTCCTACTTCATGGATGTCATCTTTTCCCTGTGTCCTCACTTGGTAAAAGGGGTGAGGGAACTTTCTGGAATTTCCTTTATAAGGGCACTAATCCCATTAAAGAGGGCTCTGCCCTCATGATCTAATCAACTCCCAAAGGTCTCACCTCCTCTATAGCCTTGGCGACTAGGTGTCAACATTTGAATTTGGGGGGACATAGACATTCGGTCTATAGACTTAATGCTTCTTGTGGGTGAAGAATATGGTGGCTTGACTGCAAAGGGAGACATGAAATTACTTTTTGGGGTGATATCAGTGATCCCTGATAATGTGGTAGGAGTGTGAGTTGCATGATTGTACACATCTGTCAAAAGTCATCTAACTGTGCACTTAGGATCTGTACATTTCAAAGGAGATGAAATTAAAGTGATACAAATTAATTGAATACATAAAAGAAAAAAACAATAATTACTTTCCTATCCACCTCAAATGAGAATGCATGTGAACATACTTTGTAGCTATTAAGTGTACCACAAATGCATCTCTCTGTATAGCAATTTTGGTGTCTAGGAAGAGGTGAATGCTTTCAGAGGATTCTGCAACCACTTAAAACAAGGCAGCACTTAGAGTTATTACACCTTCTCGAGACCCTTGAAACAACCACTTCTGGCAGGAGATAGGACAGCTAAAGCATGCTGAGGTCTCAAAGTGATTATAGACAGTGATGGCTATTTTGGTGGCACTTCTACAAGACCCACATCTCGCCCTACCAGGCTGGTGACACTGCCCCCCCCCCATGGTCACACAACCCCCACCCCATCTTGTTTGGCAAGCCCAGGGAGATGAATCACAAGAGCCTTATCTTGCTTGACATTATTGGAATTTTGCAGAGGGAATGAACCAGAAGATGCTTGGACTATGTGGCTCTTTGTCCTCAAATCAGGAAGCCAAACACCCTGCTTTAGCTCCCTTCACAGCACAAGGGCTGCCTCCTTTGGTGAGTGGAGCACTGGCCTAATTACCTAAAGTGAACATTTGTGGCTTGCTCATTCTATACTTCCCCCTATAAAAAGAGTTATATTGATGTTAATCTCATGTTTCCCTCTATCTTTCTATGCTATCCTGGGGCCATGGTGAAATAGGAGCATGAACACATAAATGTGGGTTTGGGTGAGGGCGAGCCTAACAGATGTTCAGTTTCAAGGATTTGGGGCATGTATTCCTAAATGTTCACATTGTTCCTCTATCCCAAACCTCCCACCCCCAAATTCCACCTAGACACGCTTGTACAGGAAAAGCATATGGGGCACTTCCTATGTGCTGAATTTTATAGACTTCTATTTGGTTCTCTTTAAAGAGCACCCACTTTTTGTCTAGGTTGATTTGCAGTTGTTGGTAGTTAGAACTTAATCTTTAAGGAGACATCATGCCTGAAAACCCACCATTTGTTTGTTGGCATTTGGGGTGGGCACGCTCTCTTGCGGGGATTCTCTTTTAAAATGAAACTGTTCCCTGCTAACTCCTTGTGACACAGTGCAAAAATCTACCAATGTTGGGGGCTCACAGGAGTGTGCCCATAAACCCACTCCCTGGAACCCCTGGCAAGCTGCTAAACTCCCTGTGAGCCCTTTTCATAGCTGGGCTCTTGGGGTAAAGTGACATCTTTTGATCTGTGTCCCAAGGGATAGATCTCCGGGTTACAGGGCGAATGGCAGCAGGCTGTTCAACCAGCTTGGCCATTGGCATCTCCACTGTTTGGGGAGATGAGACAAGAACACAGCAGGTGCCTTTGCTGCCACTCCGGTCCAAGATCAGTGGCCTGTTTGGTTATGCTTCAGCTGTTAGAGCTGAGTAACAGTACTGTGGGGGTAGGGAAAGTGCAAGCCTGAGCAATTGTGTGTTTAGTCCCCAGAGCTGCCACTTACTGCACGAAATGTATAGCCTCTGAGCTGTAGTTTTCTGATTGGTAAGAATGGGGATAATACTACATGCTTTAAAATATTTGTTATGCGGATAAAATGAAATAACCTCTGGCTAATTCAGGGTTGAAAGTTTTTCAAACTTTTTGACCACACCCATATGTTTTTCAGTATGTATAGAAGGCCTCACAAATATGTATATTTGAAGCAATTGCATTGCACTACGATTGCTTTCTTTTCTCTTCTTTGCAATACATTTCTATTTCATTCTGTTCTGTGGGTTTTTTTCTGATGAAGTCTACATTTATTTTGCAACCTGCTAGTGGATTAAGACCCACCATTCGAGAAACTCCCACTGAGTCAGTGCCCAGCTTGTTCAGCAGCCCCTGGGACTCCCAGGCAAAGAGGCCCGAGCGAACATGATTTCTGCAGTCAGGTCTGCTACAAAAGCCACGGCCTCCCGGGCATATGCTTGTCTTCCCGCTACAAAAGGATCAGTGCGTTCCTTTCCCAGGGCTGCCATAACAAAGTACTGGTCCCCTAAGACAGAGAAATTTATTTTCTCACAGTTCAGGAAGCCAGAAGCCCCAAATCAAGGTATCCATAGGGTTGTTTCCTTCTTGGGGGCTCAGAGGAAGACTCTGCTCCCTGTCCCTCCCCTGGTGCCTGGTGGCTGACAGCAATCTTTGGTGCCCCTGGCTTGTCACTCTATTGTCTGCCTCCACAACATTCTCTCCTGTGTCTTTGCGTTGTCCTCCCTGTGTGCATCTGGGTCTCCTCTACTCTTCTTAGGATAGCAGTCTTAGTGGATTAAGTGCCCACCCTACCCAAGTATGACACCATCTTAACTAATTACGTCTGCAATGACCCTATTTACAAAGAAAGTCACACTCTGAGGTTCTGGGACTGAAACGAATTCTTTGAGGACACCATTCAATCCAGTATAGCCAGTAGTTTTGTTTTTTCCATTCTGAGCCCAGGGGCTACATTTACCTGATAATACAACCTGTGACACTGGGCTCTGGGCTCTGGGCTCTGGCCCTCCCCACCCTTTCCTCAGGGTGGTTTGGAGTTTAAAGCCACTAAAAGCTGGAAAGCTTGGATCTTGGGAGTTATTTAGGGGAAGGTTTCTGTCTATATCTAGGTGGCCACCCACTGAGCCCACTGATCTCAAAGGCTGGGAGGTAAAGCCCCAGGAATTCACTCCCCAGGAATCCTGCAAATTAGGAGCAGAGGGAGGGGAATCTGCTGCAAGGGAAAGAAAGACAAGCTGAGAGGGGGCCTAGAGGGGACATGCAGAGTGAGAAGGGCTCAGCGTTCTGGGGAAGGAGAAGGATTCAGCAAGAAAGCCTGATCTGCCAAATAGACCACACGCTCCGTGGCTAAGTTCAACAAAATCCACAAGTCCATAGGTCCAGGAGAGACAAAAGTGCAGAATGTAGCTGCAGGAATGAAGCTCTCACAAATATGATTTATTCACCTGTAATTCACAGAGCAGGCTGCATCCAGGGGAAGCGGCTAAGAGCTGAGAGCCACTGATAAAGAATTTATTGGAGTGGTTTGCAAGACACTCCCAGGATGCACAAGCCCATTTATTTTCCAAGATGTACATCAAAATGCTCCAATGCTCTGGGTCAGGTATAGAGCTAAGTCTGATGCTAAGAGCTGCAGTGAGTAAATCAAAACAAAATTTGCTGTCAGGAATTTAGAGACCTGAGTGTGAATTCAGTTTATCTCTGTTTCCTCTAACAACGAGGCACTTCAGGGCTCCTGCCCCAAGTGTCACTCTGTTGCTCTATGGACAGCCACTCCCGTGCTTCAGACATCCATATCCAGACCCAGCACGTTCTCTGGGCTCTGAGCTCCAGGATGTGTTTTGAGGGTGCAAATGTCCTGGTGTCTGTTCTGGGCTTAGAGGTTGTTAGAGGCTACAAAGTGTTGTTGTTATAGACTCAGAGAAGGCTGAGTCCTGGGGCCCTTCCTAACTGTGTTCATGTTTTTAGGGCTGGACCTGCTCAGATGAAGGCCACTGACCAGCTCTCTCTTCCTCTCAGCTCGGTAGTGTTAGTGGCAAGGAGGGGAGAAGGTGAAAGTTGGCAATGACAACTACGGCAAAACAGTCATGACAATTGTAACAACAACAATAACAATAACAGTGTTAGGGTGGAAAACTTAGTAGGTGCTCATGGCACAGAAGAGAAAGATTTCTCATGCTGAGATTAGGAGATATATATATGTATGTTTTAAAAACTTTATTTCATCTTGTTAGAAGGAGAGGGAGAATGAGAGAGAGAGAGGAAAGAAACAGAGAGCAGGAAGACGGTGGGGCATCCCAAAGAAAGATAAGAAGGGGTGCCAGCCCTCAGGCCAAGTGGCTCACTGATTTTAATCAGGAAGAAGAGAAAAAAAAAACAGTGGTGGCTGTCAGTTGATAACAAAAGTGGCAGCAGGATGTCACAGTCCAAAAATTTGTTTCCCTGTCTTTCCTTGAAGACGGGATTATCTTGGGACGCTGTGAAAGCAGATTCTCAAAAACCTACTTTAAAGAGAAAGATTTACATCTCTTTCCCATCCATTCAGTTCTTGTCAGAAGTTGTACAAAGCAGAACTCCCGCAGGCTGCCTATTAGTGGGAGAACATAGGACTGATCTTTAACTGTTAGGAGGAAATTGCGGGATTAGGTATTTTCCTGTAATTCCAGCATAGCTTTTCTCTGGTGCTTGATATGTGCCTGGGCCTCTGCTAAGCATTTTATGTGTATTAACTCATTTCTTCTCCACACCAACTCCTTACAATAGCTACTATTGTTCTCTTTTTACAGACAAGGAAACTGAGGCACAGAGAGGAGTCCAAAGCATCTTCTCATTAATTCGTGAATCCTCCTCACAGCTGGGATCTTTGGGAGCTCCTTCTTCTTCATCACCGCCCCCCATCTTCTTGAGCCACTAGGCACACTCAAAGCCAGGCCCAGGGAGAAGATGGGCTGAATTCAGTGGGACGCCTTGTAAATCACTGCAAAGCCATGTCCCTGCCAGAGCTGAGGGTTTCTTTCATTTTTAGCTGCAATGACCATTTAAAGAGCTATTCACCTGTGGGATCCCCTTTGCTTCCACACCCCCTATTAATTAAAGTAGGTCATGCCCATGACCAAGGAAGGGTGGGGGTTGGCTGCTACATTTGCTGCGGTTTCTCTCTCTCGCTGTCTCCTTCTCTCTCTCTCTCTCTCTCTCTCACACACACACACACACCCCTGGAATGCCCCCTCAGAACTTCCTGGACAGTTGCCTACAATCCCCTCTCTTAGACAATAAGCTCTCTGAAGAGTCTTTGTAAAGACAAGAGTCAACCTGCCTCTAAGAAACACACAAACAAGAGAAGTTCTGACCTACATATCCCACTCAGGACAGTGCCAACTGGGCCTGTTATATCACTCAGAACAGCTATTTATCCTTAATAAATAAAAAATCCTTTCCCTTGGAGGCAATGACAGAAAACCCACAACCGAGAGCTTTCCCGGGAGTGGAATGTGCGCCTCACTGACGCAGGCTGGCAGGAGACTGCTACTGGGGAGCTTCCCTCTTGTGCCCTCCATTGACAGGAGTTCCCGCGGGGCCTGGCTCTGCCTGCCAGGGGCTGCTCCTCCCCAGGGGCAGGGCCCCTGCCTGTACCTACTGTAAGTCATCCTTCAAGTCTCCACTAACATCTCTGCCTCAGGGACGTTGTAACACTCACCATACTCTAGTTACCTAGTTAACGCAGCGTTCCCCACTCAACTTCCTGGCCAGGGTCTTCAGTGCCTAACAAGGCTCTAACACACAGCAGGTCCCCAATACATGATTGTGAATTGACTTCAACTAATCTGAACAGCTAACTTTTATTGGGCACATACTACCTGACACGCTCTGGATCAGTACCCTGTATATACCCATTTCACAGGTGGGTAGTGTGAGGGACAGAAAAGTCCAGTAATTTGTTCAAAATCACACAGCTGGAAGGTAGAAGAGGTACAAGAAGGTACTGAACGCCATTAGTCTGACACCAGAGCCCAAGCACTGGGCCATGACACTCTGCAGCCTCCCAGACCTTCTGGGGCCTGGGTTTGCTAGAATTCCCCACCCCCCATCCTCCATGTCAATGGACTTGTCCCCTAAGAGGGGCCCCACTCTCCAACCACCTCTCCAGACTCAGAGCCCTCTGGGGAGACAATGTCCTTTAAATGACAGATACCACACTGGTTGTCACAGGACCTGAGCTTAGCCTGGCTTCTAAACCAGCTGCCATTGTGACCTCAAGCCAGCTACTTAACTTCTCAGGGCCCTTATCTTCCATGCACGACCAAAGCCTTCTTGGGGCGTCCTGCAGAACACCGCCAGACTGAAGTGGGCTCAGCAAGACTGGCTTCAATTTCTGCTATTCCACCTACTAGCTCTGTGACTCTGAGGCAAGGTAAGTGACATTGGAGCCTCTGCCGCACTAATAAAACGGGGAGAGTGACCATCATATCTTTCCCCCTTGCCTGTCTGCAGCAAGGACACAGGGCCCAGAGAGGTGGAAGTGGCTTGCTCAAGGCCCTACAGCAAACCAGTGCGGAGTCAGGGCTGGCCCCGTCAAACCCTCTGGAGCTGCTGCTCTTAGCGACCTCACTGTGCTGAGCACTGGAAAGCAAATGAAAGACCTGGCTGTAAAATCCGTGCCACACATATCCTTTTCTTGCCTCATCAGCAAAGCAAGTCTAAAGAGACTGAACAGTAGTGGTGCCAGCCCCAGGATGTGACTCAATGTGACCCTCATAGAGCAGTTCCTTGACTTGTCCCAGCCTTGACACTAGTGAAAGCCCTTTACATGGGAACACGGCTGTGTTCCATTGGGGTGGGGAAAATAGTCTGAATAAGAAATAATGCCAACGGCATGGCCTGGGAACTTCCAGAATGGCAGAACAGGAGCCCCATGGACCATTTTCCCAACAAAACAAGTTAACAGGAGAAAATTTTAAAACAACAAGAACAACAGTTATTTAAGAGTCTCTGCAAACTGCCATAAGGACACACATAAAATTAAAAATATTCATTCATGAAATCTACCAAATCCTGGTAAGAAGAGGGAAATTCTATGGCATTTGAGCCCTGACCTATTCCTTTCCCACACTCTCCCCGACTCCCTCTCCAGAAAACTCCACTCCAGTTGCTCTCCCCAGGCCAGACAGCCACGAAGACAAGGCCCCCTCTTTCCCCAGCCCCCAATCTATGAAAGGGGCACCCTTACAAAAATTAACAGGAAATTATCTAATCCTGCAATTTCCTAGTAACAGTTAAAGATCAATCCTGTGAGTTCCTCACTAACAGGTACCCTGTGGGAGTTCTGTTTTGGAAAAGAGCTGAACAGACAGAAAAGAGATGTAAATCTTTATATCTTAAAATTACTTTTGAGGATATGTTTTTACAGAGTCCTGAGTGAAAGGCAGGGTGTAAACTTCAGCCTCAGCCATTTCTCGAGGACAGACTCACATCTCCTGCGATAATCCCTTCTCCAAGGAAAGGCAGGAGAGGGAACTCTTGGACTTTGACATCCTGTGGCTGCTTCTGTTATCATCTTGCTGCTGAGAAGAAAGAAAGGAGCGGGTGCTGCAGTTTCTCACAGCAATCACTATTTTTCTTTCTCTTTGTCCCCCAAAAAACCGACCAGCCTCTTGGCCTCTGCACAGGAGCCTTCCTTATCTTTTGAGCGCCTCACCACGCAACTCCTCTCTCTCTTTTTCCAGCCCTATTTCCACCTAGGAAAAAAGTAAATAAACTTCTTCTTCCTATCCTAAACTTTGTCTGGAGAAATTTTTCTCAAAACCCACAAGTACTAGCTCTCACACCCTAACAATCCAGGGTTACAATCTCACCCCAGGATGGACAGGCCACTGGCATTTCTTATCTCCTGTCCCATACTGCAACAGCTCTACTCCTGGTGGGTGTGGGTTTCGACACCCAGCCCCCACTCATGATAAGGAAAACCTCCATCTATTACTTGGCACATCAGGGGATCTCGGTGGAGAACAATTAAGAGGACTCTCCTAGGTATGTGATACTGTTTGCAACAAGCAAAGCAACCAGAAATTTAACAACGAGAACCCAGGAAAGAGGCAATGGAGAAGAGCCCTCCTGAGATCACAGCAAACCTTGTGGGTGGGGAAGCCTGTTAGGGTGGACTAGGATACACCCACTCAGGAGTAATCAGAGCATCAGTCTTAAAAACATTCAAGGCTGCATATAAACCATCATCCCATGTTCAGAAACCTCACAATGGGCCGAACCACAACCTCTGACCAAGCACTGGCTGAACAATAAGCATCTCTATCCAGGGGAAACTTCTAGAAAGCCAGGATTAAAAATGGAGCAGGTACATTAGAGGCTACACAATGCATAGGAAATAGACTTCACAGAGTTAGTTTGGCCAAGTCACTAAACAAATGAATAAGTGAACTAATAAATGAATAAATAAATTAATTCAATAGCAATTTCATAAATCAATATATATTATTGCTTTATTGGACTTATAGCTTATAGACATGTAATATGTCAATATTAAATGCCAATTTAATATTTAATGCCAATATTAAATGCCAATAAGAAAACAAGGGAAGTTGGAGGGGCACAAAATTGTATTGGAATAAGGAAATGACACGAGATAATAATTCAAATCCACAGGAAGAAATAAAGAGACTCAGAAATGGTAAATAAAATTAATATGACCAACCAAGGAGGGAAAAGAGGGAAGATTCAAATTAATAAAACCAGAAATGAAACAGGACATCACTACTACTTTACAGAAACAAAAAAGATTTAGAAGGGAATATTATGAACACTTATATAACAATAATTTGGATAACTTAGAAGACATGGACAATTTCTAGAAAGACACAAACTACTGAAACTTAAGAATAAATAGAAAATCTGAATAGAGCTATAACAAATGAGTTCAAATAAGGTTGCAGACTACAAGATCAATGTACAAAAATCAATTGTGTTTCCATACACTAGCAATGAACAATCTAAAAATGAAATTTTAAAAATTTCATTTACAATAGCATCAAAAAGAATAAAATACCTAGGAATAAGTGTAACAAAAGAAATGCAACACTTGTACATTAAAAAGTAAAAAACATTGTTGAAAGAAATAAAAGAATGGAAAGACATTTTATGTTCATGAGTCAGAAGACTTAATATTGTTAAGATGGCACCCCAAATTGATCTATGGATTCAAACAATATGTATAAAAATGCCAGCTGTCTTTTTTTTTCAGCAATTGATATGCTGATCCTAAAATTCTTATGTAAATTCAAGGGACTCAGCCAAAACAATCTTAAAAAAGAACAACAAAGTTGCAAGACACATTTCCTGATTTCAAAACTTACTACAAAGATACAGTAATCAAGAGACTGTGGTACTAGCATAAGAACAGGCATACAAATCAATGTACTAGAACTGAGAGTCCTGAAATAAATGCTTATATTTATATTTATGGCCAATTGATTTTTTTATGAGGGTGCCAAGACCATTCAACAGCAAAAGAATAGTCTTTTTAACAAATGATGCTGGAACAATTGGGTACCCACATGCAAAAAATGAAGTTGGACTCTTAGCTTACATCATACACAGAAATTCACTCAAAATGGATCATAGACCAAATAGAAGAGCTAAAACTATGAAACTCTTTTAAAAACATATATGGGTAAATCTTTATGACCTTGAATTAGGCAAGTTTATTAGACATGACACCTAATGCACCTTTGGCACAAGCAACAAATGAAAAAAATAGATAAATTGTTATACATAAAAAATTAAAAACTTTTGTGCTGCAAATAACACCTTTGAGAAAGTCAAAAAAGACAATCCACAAAATGAGAGAAACTTATATTTGCAAATCACATATGTAATAAGGAACTTGTATCTAGACTATCTATTAATAGAAAACTTTTACAACTTAAGAATCTAAAAAAAAACCCAAAACATAAAAACCCAACTAAATACTGGGTAAAGAATATAAATGACCTTTCTCCTAAAGATAAACAAATGGCCAATAAGTGCATGAAAGGATGCTCAATATCATTAACCATTAGGGAAATGCAACTCAAAATGACAATGGGATACAACTTCCTGCTCACTAGCATGGCAATAATTACCAAGAAAGGTGACAAGCGTTGGCAGGGATGTGAAGTGGAACAGCCATTTATTGCTGGTGAGAATGTGAAATGGTGCAGCCACTTTGGAAAATTCTTTGGCAGGTTAGCACTTCCCCGAGTCCTCTTTTAACTCTGCGCGAGTTATAACTCTTGCCCTTGGAGCCCTCGTTGTGCCAAATCCTTTCCTGCTACCAAATATCCAAACAAAAAGAATTTTTTTTTTTAAAATACACACATTTTAAAACTCTAACACATTAATAAAGCAAAATGTTCTCTGTGGGAAAATATTTAAAAGCACATTAAACTATTATATTAAATTATCTTCTAATGGTAGGCAACAAGATTATCATTTTTACTATGCATGCTACGGGGCTATAAAATCACAAAGCTAATTTCATGAATCACAGGAGAATGTGAGACTCATGACTTATAGTCCCCTTTATTAAAGCATGAATCATTGTATTGGATATTTGCCCTGAGATAAAAACCAGAAAAGCATCATCCTTCACCATGGGGTTGGAAGGCAAAGGAAGAGTTTATCCCCCCTGTGGACGCTGGAGTGGTCAAAGATGTCCAGTGTGCCGTCTGCCCTGGGCTGGCTTTGCCTATCAGCCCAGCATGCCCTGTAGGGAGAGCAGACAGTCCGTGACCGGGGCTTCAAGCAGCTGCCCACCAAGAGGAGGTGGGGGAAGGTGAGCCCTGACTACCATCCCTGCCCTGGGCAGTTGGCTCGAGTTGAAACATGCCTGGCACCAACAGGCCCCTGGTCCCAGGCCCCAGACCCAGGGGATCTGTCTGGATCAGTTTTCAGGTGTATACTCCAGACTTTCCTGGCATTACTGAAATGCTCTGGATGAGATGGTCCCAATGAAGCTTAGGTGTCCTGCCTGGAACTCAGTGGCCTTGTGTGAGCCCTGGCAGGATGGCCTGAGCTGACACTAATATGCCAGGCCCTCACACATTCGAGTCTCAGATGAGCCGGGAGTGGAGAGAGGCAGACAGAAGACTTCCCCAAGAGCTCTCCTGGTGTCTGGGGGCTGCCCAGGGCCTGACAATGGAGCAGGGAGTCCCAGGAGCCTCTGTCCTCCTGCTGGTCAAAAAACAGTGTGCAGTTTGACTGTATTCCTTTTGGAAGGTGACCGCTTGCTCTTACCTTCCAAGCAAGTAGACTTATAAACCAGTGAAAACTCATGTGTATAAAAGAAACAACCCTCTGAGGAGGACAAATGTTTAAATGGATGAAATCTTGCCTCGGAGGGAAGTGTTATGGGTTGAATTGTGCCACAAACACCTCCATTCATGTGGTGAAGTCCTAACCCCCGGTTTCTCAGAATGGGACCTAATTTGGAGATAGGTTCTTTATAGAGGTGATAGAGCTAACACGAAGTCATCAGGGCGGGCCCTAATCCAGTATGACTGTTGTCCTTATAAAAAGGGGACATTTGGACACAAAGACACAGACACAGGGGCAACCGCCATCTGCAAGCAGAGAAGAGAGGACTGGCACAGACCTTTCCGCCAAAGACCTCAGAAGGAACCAAGCCCGCCAACACCTTGAATGGACTTTCAGCCCCCCGAACTGTGAGAGGATAAATTTCTGTTGTTCAAGAATCTGGTCTGGGCTACTTTGTTACAGGCAGCAAATACTGTAGATTTCAACACTCATCTAGAGTCCAGTGAATGGCCCACATGGCAACATTCCCACAGAAGCTGCTTCTCCTCAGGCAAGGCCTTCACACAGTCCTTCCTCGGGGAGACCCTGGAGGCTGGTTTCTGCTCTGGGCTCCTGACCACGCTGGCAGACCTCCAACGCCCAGGCCTGGGGCGCCCAGACGCCTTGTGGGTGGGGTGGCTAGGACACAGCCCATCTGAGGCACCTCCTGCCTTTACTTTTCACCTACCTTGTCTCCTTCAATCCAGCCCCTTCCAGGCATCCAATCCCTTCCCCATTTTACTTCCATCATTCGACAATCTCCAAGTCTCTGCTTCCCATTGCTTGAGGGTTTGGGTTTCTGGTCCCAAGGCTCCCTCTTCACACCACCGGCGTCCACACCTGGGGTCCCTCCATCGACAGCCTTGCCATGCCTGGGGCCCTTCCACTCGGAGGTTGTTCCTCCCCACAGCTCCCTGCAGCAGGGCACAGCCTGGGCTGGCCGCAAGCGGGGGCCACTCTCTCTCATCATGACCTGAGCCTCCTGCCTCCTGGTCCCACCAAACCTGTCCACCTCACCGCCCCAACTCCCCTCCACCCTTTTCACCAGCATCTTAGAAGAGGGAGCTCTGAGAGGCCGGGATCCACTTAAAAGTCTGGGCCTTGCTCCCCTAGTCAGATCTGGCGTCTCGTCCACCACTGATTCTAATTCCTCGTGGCCCCTGAGCTCAGTCTAGGGCGCTCCTCACGCTTGACTAAGACCAGAGAGTCAGTTCTCTCGGCTCTACTTTGACCCTTCTCCCCATTGAGTCTCTGCACACGCCCTTGGGCTCCACCTTTCTGCACTCCCCACTCATCATCAGTCCACTCCCTACTTGGCCCAGCTCAGCCTGGGCAGTCTGCACAACTGAACCCAATCCCTTGAGGACAAGGACTCCTCCTCCTCCTTGTCCCATCCCCTCAGCAGGCTCTCCTCCCCTCCTTGCACCATCCTTAACTGACGTGCATTCCCATTCACCCTGCAACTGTTCCCACCCTGGCCACCTGGCTCCCTGCAGGAGGTGCCTCAGCTCCCTCCTCCAAGAGGTAAGTGTGCAGACGCCTACACGCCTGCGTTTCTGAGAGCGGGAACACTGCGTGTCTGTGCGTGCCAGAGACCTAAGAGCAGGCAAAAAGCATTGATGTGGAAGAGAAGAAGGGACCCCGTGAGGTCCATTTCCAGCAGGAGTTTCCACTCCCCAGCCATGGCCTCTAGAGCTGTTTCACTTTCGCAGAATCTGCTGCAGGTGCGGGAAGCACAAGGAGGCCTTGGCTGAGGAACTGGAAACCTTCAGGAGAAACAGATGGGCACCGGCCCGTCAGTTAGCACCCTCCTCTTGCAGCTCCGGAAGCACCCCGTGAGCTGTGCTGCCTGCCCTGCGCCTGGAGTCCAGGCCCTCGCATCCGGCACCATCATCCATCGGTACTTTCTTTCCAATGGACTCTCTGCCGTCCTACTCCTTCCCTTCCTCAACACATTCCTTGCAAGGATCCTTGATACTGCCTCATCTCCTCCTCATCCTGACCAGCGCAGTCTGGATTCTGACCCCAGACGGCACCCCCACCACACACCCTTGGCAAAATCAAAGCCAACTCCGAACTCCTGGATCCAGGGTTCCCTCCCTGATTTTTATTATACTCAAATCCTTGGCAGCATTTGACTAAGCACTTCTTGCACTCTGGCCTCCCTATTCTGCAGGGCACCTCTCTCCCGGTTCTCTTTCTCTAACTACTTTCTCTCTTCCACCAGCTGCTCTGCAAATGGCCCCGCTCTCCCCCAGTTCCACACACCTCCTCTTTCTACAACCTCTACCAGAAGGTGCCTCCTCTCTCTTGCGGCCTGGAGTGCAATCAGAGTCTCCGTCCTCCAGTGCAGTTGAGCTCTGGACACCAAATTTCAAACTGCCCACCAGACATTTCTTCCAGGGGTCTGGGAAACTTCCAGATACCTTAAACTCAACCTGTACAAAATATAACTTTTTTGATGTGATGCTCTAATTAAATATAGTGATAAAGAAAAGGAAAGCTCACACCTTCCTCTCTCCCGTCCCAAAATGAGTACATAGTTTGAGGTTATGGGTGCATTTAGTGACATCACCAATGTAGTGTTTTTAACCAGGGGTAAGTTGCACCACAATGCAGATCAGCCGCAAGGATAACTAGGATTCTGACTGTAACTTTTCTGGAAAAAAAGATTTACCATGGTGCTATAGTTTGGATGTTTGTCCCCTCAAAATCTCGTGTTGAATTTTGATCCTTAATGTTGGAGGTGGGGGCTGATGATAGGTGTTTGGGTCATGGGAGTGAATCCCTCCTGGATAGATTATTGTCCTCCCTAGAGGGACAGTGAGTAAGTTCTCTGTGTTTGTTCCTGTGTGAGCTGGTTGTTAAAAACAGCCTGGCACTACCACCCCCTACTCTCTCTCTCTCTCTCTCTCTCTCTCTCTCTCTCTCTCTCTCTTGCTTCCTCTCTCGCCCTGTGATCTCTGCACACTCCAGCTCCTCTTCCCCTTCTGCCATGGGCAGAAGGAGCCTGTGGCCCTCACCAGGAGCAGATACTGGCACCATGCTTCTTGTACAGCCTGCAAAACCGCAAGCCAAATAAACCTCTTTTTCCTTATACATTGCCCAGCCTCAGGTATTCCTTTACAGCAGCATAAACAAAGACATGACCAAAGGTTTCCAAATTATTCTGTTCTTTTCCTCAAGGTAATTACATATTATATTACTGTTAAATGTCATCCCAATCATAAAACTGATTCGCCGATAGGGTGAAATGTTGTCTTCATTGCATGGCCACTGCGTGTCGTACAACCCTCTTCTCTTCCTCCACACTCATCCATGAGTTGCCCATCTCAACCTTCTCTGCACGCTGCCTCTGTCTGTCTGACACCCCTTATGGGTAGCACCCAGGAGCACCCATTTTAGACTTCATGGACCCACACGTCAGGCACAGACAGATCACGGGTGGTTTTTTTCATCCCGCATCCTTGTGGAGAAAGGTAGTGGTTTGGGTTTTGCTCTTATTTTCTTGTTTGTGTCAGAGAGGGAAGGAGGGTTGAAATATAGCTGCATTACAAGTCACGGCGCCTCCAGCAAGAACCACCGTAGCGACAAAGGAAATTTATTTTCTCGCCATACTTGGTGCATAATTTGTTTATTCATAGAGAGACAAGCACAGGGTAGAATATAAAAAGTGAAAGCCTGCGAAAGGATTTAAAAGGGTGTTTACAGTCTTATTAAAGTTCATTCCTGATGTCACAGTAGGGAGGAAATATCATAAAAGTACATAACGCACTTTAGGAATAATAGAGCTGCCGCAGAGGAGTGAAGGATGGGAACCGCTGCGGGGTGGGGGTGGGGGGCTGCAGGCAGGGTGGGGGGGAGACAGAAATGCATGGTTGGGGGGGAAGAGGGACGAAGACTAAGACAGGCAACAGGCTCCCACCACCCTCTCTGGGTGGGCTTTCCTGAAGAGTCGGGACACAGGCACCTGAAACCTTGCCATTTCCCTTAGAGAATTTTAAACCTATGACTACGAAGAACAAGAATTGAGATAGAGAGGAACTCTCTGTGAATAGGGCTTGTGACGAAAAATAAAATAAAAACTTAAAACCCTCTGTAGTGCGTCTTCCATAGGTGCTTCATCTGCGAGTGGACGTGGGGGTGCCGGCTGCCCGGCGGTTGGCACGACCCTCAAGTCTGTGAGCGAGTCCAACGCCAGACCCAAGGCCAGCCAACCTGGCCAGAGTCCACAAAGGGCTAAAAGGTGTCCGTGGCACAATAAGTGTTCTTCTGGATGCTTCAAAATGGGGAAGCGTATCCTTTAAGTCAAAGGACTAAGAAAGGGGTGGTGGCCAGCCACATTCTAGCCAAAGCGAAGCCGGTGGAGAGCTGGAGGAGGAGAGAAGCCTCGTGCTCAGACCATCCTGGAGGCTGAGAGCTCTTCTGGTTACCGCTTGATTCTTGGCACCAGAGCTGTGGGCTCAATTCCCAGCTCCACCTCTAGAAAAGGAAGGTGATGAGAGATACATAGGATTTTAAAACACATTGTGTATGAGACGTTTACTGCAAAGTGTCTGATACATACACATGTGCAAAGTGCTCAGGAAAAAGTTGGCTATTAGCACGATCTTCCTGGTCTCCAGGAGAGTCTCCTACTCTTTGGTTTCTGTTCCTTTTCCTCTGCAGATCCTTCCCCCCACGTGAGTGGCCCTGCCTTGCCTGCCCCAGAGATGGGCACCTGCCCAGCTTGGCCAATCAGCCCACCCCTGCCCTGCAGCACAGTCGTGGGTTGGGGGCACATGCCCCTGTCTCTGGAATCACTCTCAGTATGCTGGTTTGAGGGGTCACCTCTGCCTCCTCCCTAGAGAGATTATGCCCAAAAGAGAAATCAGGGGAGAAATCAGAGCTGAGAAATGAGGAAGGAGAATCTAGAAGGCCCCTCTGAGCTTGGCTAGGATCCAGCAGGCGATGAGCCAGCAGCACCCCCTGAAACATCCCCATGGTGGGAGCCAATCAGTTCTCCTTTCAGCTAAAGCTCCTCTAAGTTGGATTTCTGTCTCTTGCCACCCAAGAGCCCTGCCTAATATCCTTCCCACTCAGGGAGGAGCCATGTGTAGGGTACCCACCAATGAACATGGGGGTCAACCCTGATTATACACCAGAACCACCTGCAGGCCTTTTAAAATTCAATGCAGCTGGAGGGAGTCTGAGCATCCTTCTGTGTTAGTCAGTGAGGATGGGGAACCAGGCCCCTCCAGGGAATCTCCGTTGCTGCAGGCACAAGGAGGATTAGAGCAGAGCAAGGCACATTGCTCAGAGTCCTCCAAGGTCAGAGAAGGGCCATGATAGCATCACCTTTGCTTTACTTGGTAAGAAACCGACTCTTTCTGATAATAATCGTGACCTTCCATTTGACATAGCCAGCGATCCAATTATTGCATGTTAATACTAAGAAGCCATTTCCATCAACTCTTCATGCAGGTTCATTGCAAAGCTGACAGTGTTGACTTCCTCCCACCGGTATGGCAACCCAACACAGATACCCCCTGTGTGCGGGCGGTTCCTGTGTGCTCTGTGCCCTCACCCGGGGCCTGGAAGAGACTGGCCAACACGTATGGAGCCACAGTGTGTATGTGCCTTTCTCCATCCTGTGGGGACTTTCTTGAAGCCCTCACTGGGCTTCTCTTCTCCCCAAAGGCCACTGCACACAGCATCTTTGTGTCTTGAAGGGGGAAGAAGGGAATCCTTTTCTCTGTAATCCAGTGTAAGATGAGGAAGGGGCAGATGGGCTATCTGAGTTAGGGACTGTTTTAACTAGGTCGGGCTGTGACAGCGGCCATAGCCATCCAGCTAACAGCTCATGAGACTCAGCTTCTGTCAGGTCCGCTGGAATCTGGAGTCCACGGTCTTGCCCCATGTCACCTGTTAGCCTTATCCAATCCGACGGTCAGGACCTTCTCATTCCAAACATCTCACACTCCCTCAAGTTCATGAAGTCATGAGTATATTTAATAGGGTCACTGGCTGCAAGGTAGGGTTTCTCAAAACAGGGTCCAGTAACCCTCCACAACCCAATCCTTTGGAAATACTTGGTTTTGGGGGGGAAAAAGCCATATTCAGATTCCTAGGCCCCTCCCAGAACAATGGAACCATATCCTCCGGAGCAGGGCCAGGGAATCTGCACTTGACCCAGCCCCTGTGCCACTCCGAGGCACATTAGATTCTGAGACTCTCCATGGTGGGTGGCTGTTTCCCCATCTCCCCTCTCACATCACATAATGAAAACCAGAACCCTAAGCAAGGCACGGGGACGAAAGCAGGGAGGCCAGCCCGAGTCATCTGTTCCGAGGCCTTGGATGAGAGGCCAGAAGGAAAAATGGTTCTTCCACGAGGCTGGCATTTTAGAAAACCCTGTTTCAAACACCCTGAATTTTGAGGCCTGAAAATGGTTATTATTTCTGCCCTCATTACCTTCTGCCCCTATTTAAAATGTAATCATTGTCGAAAGAAAACGGCAGCTCCCACCTCCCTGCTCCAGCCTCACACAATAGACACTAAAAATAGGCCCTGTTTCCAAGCTCCAAGAAATTCTCAAAACTGAGAAAAATATATATATACATATTACTGGAAGTCCGTCCTGGCTTGTCTACTGACATCCGTTCTGCCTTTACTTTCCCCCAAAATAGCCTTCCATTCTTCTCAGAATGACCTGGTTTTCCTGATGCACACTCACTCTCAGCACTGCTGGCCTGGCCCCCTCGGCCACTCTGCTTGGTTTTCTGTTGGCCGCAGAGCAGATCTAGAACCTTCTCGGCAATGCCCGACTCGCCGGCAGATGTGGCAACGTCACCCCTGTCCTGCCCACCTTTGACACAAGCCCGGGAGGCGAAAACACGCAGAGATGTGGACGCAGCCTGGCCAGGCGCGAGATGCGGCCGGGCTCAGAGCACCTTCCCCAGAGCCGAGGCCCCACGGCGCGATGGGAACGGCAGAGTGACTTCACAAAGGAACGTGCCGGAAAGGAGGATTCACACAGCGCCAGCGCCGCCCGGATGGAGAGCAGTGGCTGGATGGTGGGAACTTCGCATGGGCAGACATATTGCTGCCTTGGCATTATGGCAAATCCTGCCACTCGAAATAGCTCGGCTGCTTTTTAAATCCCTCCTGGCATCTGCCCACAGCACCCACACCCAGGAAATGGTGGGCGGGGTCTGTTTGCACCCACCTCGGTGAGCTGGGACAATTTCACTCGCTGTGGAAAAGAATATAGACAGGAAATGATTGCACAGCGGGGAAAGGCAGAGCTTTCAGGGAATTATTCCGTTCTCCTTCTGTGGCGTGGCCCTGCGGCAACCATTGCATGTGCTGTGGCACAGGTCCCCAGGGTGGGGGTTTCTGGCCTCCGCTGATGTGAAGCGTCTCCCATCCCCCACTGGGGGATGCCTGAGCTCATTCCCTAACCAAGTGTCTAGAGGTCTTGTGTCCCAGACCTGCAGTGGGCTCACTCCAGGGCCGGAAGTTCCAACAGCCACCCCTGTCTGGACCTGCTTTTCTCCTCTTTGCAGCGCTGCCCTGAGCCACTCACCTGGGCCTGGTGACCTGGGCTCAGCAGGACAGGGTGGACCCCACCATGGCATTTTATTGTCCTGAGAAGCCACAGTCGGCGACATTACCCCGGATCGATGCCCACTGTCCACGGGCCTTTCCAGCAACCTCTTCCCGGCATCCCCGGGCATGCCATCTCTTGGGCAGCTGCCACCACACAATAGATGTATTCCAGGAAAGCTAAGTGTGGGAGGAATTTCAAAGATCTAGCCTCGTGCTGAAAGCAGATAATTATCTTGGTAGTTGTAGAAGTTTTGTTTTCATGAATAACTCTCCTAACCTGTGGCTCACAACTGCTCACCACTGCAAGTTTTCACTGACTTTCTGGAGACAGTGAAACAATCATGAATATCCAGACTCTTTCATTTATTGACTATTATATAAGAAACCACTCCAAATTTAGTGGCTTAAAAGAACCATTTTATTATTCCTCATGGTTCAGTGGATTAATTAGAGCTCAGCTGGAAGTTTCTTCTGCAGTGAGGTGTCTGGTATGTCCTAGAGAGCCCAGCCCATGTGATAGGTGCTTTGTTGGTGTTGGCTGAAAGTCTGGGCTATCTTGTTCAATTTGCATGGTCTTTCTACCTGATTGTCATGGGCTTCCTTACAGCATGGCGGCCGGCTCCAGGAGTGAGCATTCCAAGAGGACAAGCCCCACCGTGAAAGAGTTTACCAAGCCTCTGCTTGCATTCTTCCTGCTGATGTCCCTTTGCCCATAGCCAGTCACATGGCTGAGCCCAGAGGCCCAGAGGAAAATACCAGAAGGCTTCCTCGGGAGCTACAGATATAGCAGTTTACCACACCAGTCATTCCACAAATGCAGTCTAGTTAGAGATAACCAAGTCTGGCACATGTTAAACACTCTAAGCAAATCTTCATTTCCCCTTTTCTCAGGGAGGAAACTAGGACATAGAACCATTAGCTATCACAGGAAAAGTCGGCTGGCTTTCCTTGACAGGCAAAGATTCTCATTAGCATCAAAGGAAGTTTGAGCACATTGCTGGTCTGTTTCTTTTTGTTGTTTTGATTTTACTACTTTTACTAGCATTTTAATTGAAAAAGTAATACATGTGCATCATAGTGCACTGTTTATATTCTTCTAATCACTCGATTTGATTGACAGTAACTATTTACCCTACCACTGGCCCACAATCCTTCCTCAGGCTTCCCTCACCTGAGAAACAAGACTGCCGAGTTTGCACGTAGATTCCTCAGTGCCTGCAAGTACATCCCCCTCAGAGGAAGCTTTGCCATCAGGTGCTGATGTCGCCTGTCTATAAGAAAACAACCATTCGGCTCGAACATCCCTCCCCGGGCATGGATAGCCAGGATGTCTAGCAACTGGTGCTTCAAAAACTTAAACTGAATGGAGGATTTGTTTAAGTAGAATTGATTCACTGTTCTAGAGTCTTGCAGCAAAAAATGTATGGGTTTTGAAGCCTCAAAGAGTAAGTTCAAAGACAATTAATTTGAATAACAGTAAGAAATGAGAACTCAAGACAAACCATACAGTTGTACAGCATAAAATAGCACAGGAGGAGCAAGGTGGAACAGAAGTTTTTTTTTTTTTTTTAACTTTTCCTTACAGAAAATTTTAAACATGTATATAAGTATCCAGGACATGAATCTCTTGTGTCCATGACCCAGCTTTGGTAATTATCAATTTGTAGCCAAACTTAGTTCACTTTACTTCTACCCATGCAGTTCCCCAGACCCCCAGATAATTTTGAGGTACATCCCAGACACCATATCATCACATCTGTAAGTATTTCAGTGAATCTCAAAGTAATTATGCCAAGTGAAAGGAGCTAGACAAATGAATATGTATTTTGTGATTTTATTTATTTAGAATTCTAGACCATGCAAGCTAATCTATATTGACAGAAAGTTGGTCAGTGATTGTCCGGGGACAGGACAATAAGAGGCAGGAGGGAGGAATTACAAAAGCACATGAGAAAACTTTTTGGGGCGATTGACGGATATGTCCATTGTCTTGACTGTGGTGATGGTTTCACAGGTGGCTACCCATGTCACAATTCACAGAGTTATGTGTTTTAAGTATGTGCAGCTTGGAGCACATTGATTATACCCCCATGAATTTATTTTAAGATAACACATTAAGGTTGAAGATTGGGTTTAAAAATAATCAGGGCTTTAAAAATTGAGCTAGATGTTTAAAATAATGTGTCTTACTCTTTCTGTTTTTATTGGCATAAATATTTAAGGATAAGCATGTCCCTTCGAGCACTGCTACAGCTATAAACTACAGGTACTGTGATAGTGTTTTCAATTGTCATTGTTTTCTAAAATTTCTTTTTTGAACTAACAGTTGCTTAAGGGAGTTATTTCTGTTTTAAAAAATTCTAATAGAGGGATCTTTTTGTCTTTAACAATTTCTAATTTAATCATATTATGATCAGAGGATTTTGCTTATACTAGTTCTACTTTTGTGGAAATTTTCATTATGGACAATTATGTGATCAGTTTTCATGGATGTTTCATTGACCCCATCGAAAGAAGGTAAATTTTCCATTTCCAGGATATAGAATTTGGTGTATATCAATCAGATCAACTTTCTTACTTCCACTTATTTTTGTTATTTGATCTGACATGAATTAATAGCTTTGAAAAGTTTCCTACTATGAGTGTGTTTCTATTTCTCATTATATCTTCTGTAATTTCTGCCTTATGAATATTGTTGCTATGCGATTTTATGCATAGACATTCATTAACTATTCTATCTTTGTTGTGCAATGTATCCTTTAGCATTATAATGCTCCCTTCTTTGTCTCATTTCATGTTTTTTTTTTTTGGCCTGAATTTCTTCTTCTTCGAAAGTAAACTGGTAATGCTTGCTTTTGGTTTGCACTTGCCTGGGACACACCTCTGTCCATCCTTCTCATTTTCAACCTTTATGGTTCACTTGTTTTAGGTATGTCTCTTTTAAACAGCATAGAATTAGATTTTGCTTTATGATACCATGTGAAAATCATTGATCTTAATGGATGAGTTAATCCCATTTATATTTATTGATATGATAGATGAGTTGATTGTAGGTCTGTCACATTATTTTGTTCTTTGAATACAGTTATTTAAAATCTTTTAATATAAGGTCTGTTTGCTTTTAAGGGGGTGAGTAGAGTGAGGAAAGAGAGGAGAAAAGAGAGGAGAAGAAAGGAAAAAAGGCCTGGAGAGATAAGAAGATAATTACGTTCTGATATTTAGGGGGATTTGAACATTGTTCTAATGATTATCTTTATAATTACATTATCCTATAGAACACCTTGCTATCTGCTTTTTCAACAGTACTGAGTAATAATAAAATTCGTATGTATTTTCTTCCCTTTCTTCTACCTCTCCTGCATGTCCTGACTTCAGTCAATAATATTATCATTGCTAATTTTTAATTTGGACTCTCAAATGTATTTTTGTGTCTACTATTTGATTTTTTAGCTTTAAATTATTTCTTTTGTCTCCCTGACTTTATCAATGCAGCAATTACTGTTCTTCCCACCCTCTTCACCCCTTTCCCATCCCAATTTGTTAGTTGTATTATTTCTACATCTTCAGAACATGGAAGATTTACATTCTATTATGCTATGCTAACAGACACATTACATTTAGTTTTTGAGATGAGCCCAAATATAATCAATACTTCAGTCAGACTTTTGGCTAAAGTGTCTCTGCTTGACTCTCAGTTTGTCCAGAGTTCATAATCTGGTCATTTCCTCAAGAAGTATTCACAAGAACACTATACTTTCTAAGTTCTTGTATGTTCAAAACAATTTTCTATGTCTTTTATAATTGTTGAACAGCTTGGATGACATAAAAGTCTTGTTTTGTACTTTTCTTAAATATCTTTTCAATGTTTCTCTATCCTCTTTTAAAGTTGAGTGTTGTTTCAGTGAAGTCTGAGTTCAACCTGACCTTTTTTTTCCTTTTTGTAAGTGACCTAATATTTTGTGCCTTACTGCCCAAGGGATGTTTCCTTTAAGTCCAATAACTTTACCAGGCTGTGTCTCAGGTGGAGACTGTCCTAAATCAGGTTTCCCTGGTAAGTGGTGTGAACATTCAATAGCAGATTTGAGTCTTGTTTTATTTCAGGAGGTGTTTTGAATTATATTTTTAAACACATGTTACACTCTATTGTTTTGGTTTCTTTGGGGACTCCAATGTTGCATGCATTGCTTTCCTTTTCCTCCCTGCTGAGCTATCACTTTGCCTCTCTTCTCAACTCCCTGTCTTTATTACGTGGAGCTCTCATGTCACATCCCCATCCCCTGCTTCTCTGATGGTGCTTTCTGCAATGACTTTTCTCCCTTTACTTCCTTCTGCTTCTTTCTTGAATCTTCTAATCCTGTCTCATCACCTCTCATCACCTTGTCATCTTTTATTTGAGTTCCTTGCTTTGGTGCTTTGTGGTTTTCCTTTAGAGATCAAATTGTCTTGTGAAGGTGTTTTGTTTTGTTTCTAATTCATGGTGGAATGTTTGATCATATTTTTAATCCCTTTCAAACCACCTTTTTTGGTGCATGTTCTGTTGACATGATTTGTTGCTCGTTGTGTCTTATAGTATGTTTATATTAAGGTTTTTCCATCTTCTTTTAAATTATTCATAGAGCATACAGGTTGGACTACTCTAGATCAACTTTTTGCTAGGTGTTCTAACTGGGGTAGGACAAGGACAATCTTCCAGAATTCTTAATCCCACAGGACCTCCCCTTCTCTGTTTCCATGGAGACAGACAACTTCCTGAAAATATGGTGTGATCCTTTATAAAGCTCTGCCTCCTCAGCTTCTCTGAATCAAACCGGGTCCCTGAGGGCTTCTGCTGCCAGTCCTAGGAGCTCCAGTTCCTTCCCAGCCTGTGCAAACAAGGGACCGGTGTGTGCCTCGCCCTCAGGAAGTGGAACTTTGGCTTGTGCTTTCTAAGCTCTGCTGCCTCTGCCTCTCCAGATACACCTACTCTTCCTGTGAGCTTTCTGCTCTTGGCAGCCCTTACACATGTTTTGGAATCTACGGATTATATCTGTCTCTAAATTTCAATGCAAATGAAACTCCCCAAAGTGGTGTGTGATTTCCACGAGGAAAAGGAAGCATCACCACCATGCTCATTTCCAAGTCTGATGATTTGGGGAAATTGATGCTGAGCTTCCAAGCCGTCCTTCCCAAAGCTCTTGGCAAAGTATTGATACAGTGAAGGCATGATGGAGGTCTGTTCCTCCCCCGCCACTTTCTTCCCTCTCTCTGGGCCCTGCACCACTGTTCCAGCAGGTAACGCATCACATGCTGTAGGGAAGAGGAGGTCAGTGAGGAGACCCAGGAGTGGTGGAAGCTGTAGCAAAGTAGAGAACTCTGTGCCACCTAAAAGCATTCAGCATCAACTAACAGAAAAATGTGTGCATGCACTCACATGCATTTATACACACACATTTATACACACACACACATATGCACATGCTGTGGGCCACATAGAACATACCTGGAAGCCACTGGTGGACCACCTCTGGTCTAGATCATCTCTAGGGTCCTTCTCTGCCACCTTGTATTAAGAATCCAAACACTCCTCCCCATGTTAAAAAGTTATTTTAATTGAGAGGCCATTAGGTCATGGTGGCTCGGTGCTTTAAGTTCCCACATAAGCAAACATAAACCTAATGTAAACAGTAAAACAAATCTAGAGATTTTACCAACCAGAAACCCCTAAGTAATCTCTAACTGGAGGCTTCTAACCGATCAAACATAATTGGTCTTCCCTCCATGTTAGCCTATAAAACACACTGCCTACACTGCTGCAGTGGAGCTCTCTGAACCTCTTTTGGTTCTGAATGCTGCCCAATTCATGAATTGTTCTTTGCTCCAACAAACTCTGTTACGTTTATTTTGTCTAGAGTTTTTCTTTAAACACCCGCCACGACTACAGGTTGTCTTGGTGGCTTCTCTACTCCCCACTGCAATCCCTGAGGCTATTCTTGATGCTGATTCCATCTGTATCACAAGGTATTTACGGAGAAGCATTGTTTTTCATGTGTACCTTAGGACTCCAGCTTTGGCCCTGTTCCAGCCTGAGTTATTTGCCTTTAACAGGTACCTTCTAATGATGCAAGTCGTTAACTTAAAGCAGCTCTGTACAGGCTGGAGCTGGCCTGGGCTCTTGCACCACACTAAGGAGACTCTAGTTGCTTCCAGAGTAAGACTTTGGACACCCCAACCTCCCAGCTCCAGAGCGTGGACACAGCAGGGTAGGGCAGCCCTGCACAGAGTAAAATGAGCTGGGTGACCTGAAAGGAGAAGATGGAGGGATGCTGATGTGGCAGGGCAGCCAGGCTGGACCTAAAAGAGAAGCAGAATACAGGCCCCGGAGAGGAGACATAAGCCCTGAATGCCACCCGGGGCTGTGTGGATATTCCTGGGCTGTGGTGGGCTCCCAACTGCTCTGGAACAGAGTTGGGATGTTGTTGGAAAGCAGCCTCAGCAGGGGTAGGGGCCAAGTGTTCTGGACACCTACCAGAAATAAACAGACTGCAGTGAAATAGATCAAGAATCCCTTCCAATTAGGACAGTTGTGTGGATTTAAAAAAAAAAAATTCCTGAAATAGGAAAGGGAACAAAATGCAAAAATCTGTTCTTTTCTTCCAAAAGACTTTAAGTAGCAAATAAGCAAGGTGTCAAGACTGGGAAAGCCTTCTGTCTAGGCTCTGAGTAAATGAACTTGCCTTTTGGTATAGAGCTTGAGTTAAAATTAAACAGATACATATGCATAGCTTGCAACAAGAATGATCCTACATGCAACGCCTTAAAAAGAAATCTGAACATTTTTCTGAGTAGGGCAAGTGAAGGGAACAGACAACAGTCCCTCCTCCAGAAATCTATCAACAGCCCCTCTGCTTCCACAGCAGAGGAAACTTCTCAGAGCAGCTTACCAAATGTCCTCGTGGTCTGAAAACACAGCAGAGGTCTTCACTGAGCTCCTCTGGAAAATGGCACTTAACAATGCCACCAGCAGCAAAGATGACATCCATGTGAAGAATTGCTCCACCCAGCTCCACATCTGCCCCACCCCCAGTGGAGTCTTCAAAGTCTTCCCAAATGTCTGCAGTCCCTATACCAATTATCTGCATTGCCCCGTTCTTATGTAAATTTGAATCCAGTTTTAAATTCCAATTTAGATTCTGTATTCTCAAGACCTAGAATAGTGCCTGGCTCATGGTTGACACTCAATATGTCTAACTTCCTTCTCTCTCCTAATTTCAACTGTAATTGACTCTTTGAAAACCTGAGCCCAAAGAGTTCAGTTTATTTCCAATACAGCCCCAGATGCAGCCCAGCAGAAAGCTGTCAACAACCTCAGAAAAGGTTGATGGGAGTGCTTGGGTGACACCCCAAACTTTATCTCTACTAGAAAAACGACTGTGTTAAGTTGACTCTAGGGATGTTGGCAGACATTAGAAATTCAGATTTAGGAACTTTTAGAGTGAACTTGTCACAGAAGGTAAGCTATCTAGAAAGTTGCCATGGAGGGAGAGTGTCTGCATCTAACCCCAGGGCAAGTCATTGAGAATGGACCACACCACGTGTTTATCACTTCCACACACTTGTCTCATGGTCCCCAGATTCTCATTCATTGCCTTTCCCAATAGACAGGCCACGGGAAGATCACTATAGGCAACTAGGGTCTGGACTGACTTGGCCCAGGGAGGGGAGTGCGTGCACTGTCACACACAGAGGTGAGGAAGAAGGGAGGTCTCCCAGGGCCGTAAGTGTGGAGCATGGCTTCTTCATCCCTTTGCATGGCCGTGTAATTGGATTTTCCCTGAATTTAGCAATGCAGTCAGGCCCCAAGTAAACTTGCCACCTTAAGACCATCTGCTCAACCCAAGGACACTCAGGGTCATATTGTATATCTCTGTCCCAACACCCTCCCCCCAGCACGGCAGCTTCCCCCTTTGGGTGTCTGGCATTTTTGCCAGTAGGAATGCCCACCAGGAATCCCAGACACTGAACATCTGCCCTCCCTGCTCCCACCCTCTCGGAAGCACAGTTTGGCTCATCCGTGCTGTTCCCTCTGTGCACCAGCAGGTAGTCTTCCATCCCCCAACGCCATCCTCATAGCTTCCTCCTGTTTGGCTACTTGCGTGGAAGCAGCCCGTGGGATGGATTCCAACTGAGACCTTTGGTAGATCATGTGAAACTCTGCAAGTGGCTTCCCATCTAATTGAGGAAAAAGCAAAGACAAGCTTTTTCACTGCCTAAGCCGCCAAATAGCCAATGCCACTCCTTGGAGTGGGGTTAACTCTTGGTTCTAGAGGTTTTTTTGGGAGCTGGTGGGAAGCACTTAGAGGTTGCATGGTGTGCCCATTGCAGAGAGGTCTGGGTGAATTTTGACCAAGTTTGGTATTCGCTTGAAATTCAAATGTTCTTAGTTAGAATCTGCAGAAGGGATGTTTAATGGATTTCAGTACATTTCAGGGCTGTCCTTAGACTAAAGGCAAGAGCTATGGTTCACAGAAACCATCTGGTATATACGATGCAGTTATTGTTTCCATTATTAAAGCCCCACTCCGTGTCATGATAGGGAGACCACTCAAACCTTGCTGAGAGAGAGATACGCAGTACAATTTAGTCCTTTAAGACAGAGCTTCCAAACTTTTGTAACTCAGGCCCCTGCTCATTAATGTACAAATCTCCTACTTTCCCATCCCACCCTCAGATTCTGAGTGGCCCCCAGCTGAAAATCACTACATCTTTTGTGTATTTCCTTCACCCCAAAAAATTTCTGTTGAGCTTTACCTTTGGTGGTTTATTACTGCAAAAACTAATCACTTTTTAAAAACTTTATGATACTAAACATTTACATAATGTTGAAAAATGCTGTTTACATCACACTTGGCTCCTTAAGTGTCTCTGACTAGGGGTGAAATCTGAGACTCACCTCCAGATGAGACTCACTTCTGGGATGATTGCTGCTCTTCCTAAGAGATTCCTTCCTCAGAGCAGAGTGCTTGGTGTTTCATTGTCGGTTTGGCAGATGCTTAAGCCTAGACCACCTCCACTTTCTGCAGGAAGAAGAGGAGAAGGCAAGGAGACGGTAGAACCCAACATTGGGAAGTAGCCAGCACAGCCCCATCCAGAGCTTTCTGGACCAATGGAATTGGGAAAATCATCGGCAAAATGGATGTATTAGAACAGGGCCAGCGTGGCATGGGTGAGGTAGGTCACCGTGGCCAACAAGCCACCACAAGTAGCTAAGCAGGAGGAAAACTGCCCCATTTTTTTTTTCCTGCCAACTTTTGATTTCAGGATGAAAGATGACAAAATATGCCCAGATATTAACATTTAAGTTGCAATTTTGTCATCTTTCACACTAACATTTGTAGGAATTGGCTGTTGCTGCATTACTAACTATCTCAAAGCTCAGTGGCTTAAAACAATTGCATTTGCTGTTGCTCACAGTCTGCAGATTGGCCCAGCAGCACTCCCGGACTCAGTGGGTCCATCCAGTAGGCAGCTCAGCCGACCCAGCCTGTGCCTCCTCATTTGCTTGGGGGTTGGCTCCTCTACGGCTGTAAACTTCCAGGGTGCCAGGGCTGTGGCAGCTGGGGGTTCTTCCTTGTGAGGTTTCTCGTCCCCCTGCAGGCCAGCTTGCGCCTGTTTATAGCACAGCGTCAGGGGCCCGAGAGGGCAGGAGCATTGCAGGAGCTCCCCAGGCCTCAGCTTTCCCTGGCAGCTGATTGGCCAAAACAAGTCCCAGTGCAGCCCAAATTCAAGGTGAAAAGAAGTAGACTTTATGAATTGTGCTGCTATAAACATTCGAGTGCAGATGTCTTTCTTGTAGAGTGTCATTGGATCTTTTGGGTAGATGCCCAGTAATGGGATTGTCGGGTCAAATGGTAGATTTACTTGTATCGCTTTAAGGTATCTCCAAATTGCTTTCCACAGAGGTTGAACTAGTTTGCAGTCCCACCAGCAGTGTAGGAGTGTTCCTCTCTCTCCGCATCCACACCAGCATTTGTTGTTTGGGGTCTTTTTGATAAAGGCCATTCTCACTGGAGTTAAGTGATATCTCATTGTGGTTTTGATTTGCATTTCCCTGATGATTAGAGATGTTGAGCATTTTTTCATATGTTTGTTGGCCATTCTTCTGTCTTCTTTAGAAAAGTTTCTGTTCAAGTCCTTTGCCCACTTTTTAATAGGGTTATTTGATTTTTTCTTGCTGATTTTCGAGAGTTCTAAGTATATTCTAGTTATCAACCCCTTATCGGATGAGTAGGATGCAAAATTTTTCTCCCACTCTGTAGGTTGTCTGTTTACTCTCATGACTGTTTCTTTGGCCGTACAGAAGCTTTTTAGTTTGATCATGTCCCATTTATTTATTTTTGTTGCTGCTGTGATTGCCTTTGGAGACTTCTTCATAAACTCTTTGCCTAGGCCAATGTCTAGGAGAGTGTTTCCAACATTTTCCTCTAGAATTCTAATAGTTTC